>CAXITT010000288.1:373029-419165 GCA_964033795.1 Lymnaea stagnalis
TTGAGTGGTTTTCATTTGTTATATTGAGTGGTTTTCATTTGTTATATTGAGTGGTTTTCATTTGTTATATTGAGTGGTTTTCATTTGTTATATTGAGTGGTTTTCATTTGTTATATTGAGTGGTTTTCATTTGTTATATTTAGTGGTTTTCATTTGTTATATTGAGTGGTTTTCATTTGTTATATTGAGTGGTTTTCATTTGTTATATTGAGTGGTTTTCATTTGTTATATTGAGTGGTTTTCATTTGTTATATTGAGTGGGTTTGCTTTGTTAAATTGGATGGGGTTTTTTCGGTACATTTTACTGGTTATTTTTTTTTAAAGGGGTTTTAAAAGTGATTGGGGGAAAAGATCATTAAAAAGTTATAATATATTTCACATTTCTAATTCCTTGCACCATATAACCTGTACAACTCTCGTTTAATTGTTCACCCGGTACTGAAATGTTACATTAAGAAATGGCGCCAGCGGTGCGAGTCTAGACTCGTATGCCCCCCCCCCCCAAATTACCCCTCCCCGGTCAGACGCATCGGGTCGCGGAGCGGCACGTTGGAGATGCCCACTCGTCAGGACGGCCCCCACACGGGCCCCCCACCCAAGTCCCCCGCCTGGGCGCTCGACCAGGACCCCGCCTGGGGGCCGCCCCAACGAGGGGGCAACCGGTCGATCCGACACTATGCGTTGAAACAGTGCACTCGATCGACTTTCTCAGGAGTTGGGATGGAAAAATTTACGTCCTAATATCTTCCCCCACCCATCCCGGGAAAGCGTCGGGCGCCTTTAAGAGGGATTTCACAGTGGGCTTCCACAACGCGACTAGCTCACGCTGTAGCTGGGACGAAACGGTTGCCTAGGGGCAGCGTTCTCACGGCTGCATTATTTGAATCCTCGCCCAGAGGTTACCACCCTCGCCTCTTGCCTCATACCCGTCAACGGCATCTTGTAATCATGATCCCTACCCTGGCTCTGCCTAACTTTCCGGCTGTGAAATATCACAACAGGCAGCCCTGTGGGAGCTGTTTTATGTACGGCAGGTACCGAGCACACCCTTTGTCTGCCCACGCGGGGTGAGCCCAGTAGTTATGTTTCCAGGCAAACGCCGAGGGGGTCGGTGGCCGACGCTTCCTAATCGGCAAGCCACAGCAGACTTGTCAACCGGAAACCTGGAACCATTCACCCGGTACAAACAATTTGACCTCGCCATTGTTGCGGAGCTTAACATTACCTAACAACCTATAGGGATGTTACGTTTAAATCAACCCATGTGACTGCGATCTCACGTTAAAAATCGGATTTTCAAATGTACATTGGCTGCCGGTTTGCGGTAGCATAGAGTACAAAATTGCAACTCTGTGCTACCGCTGCTTGCATGACATTGCACCGTCCTATCTCAATGCGCTCATGACGCCTTATGTATCCGCTAGACAACTCCGCTCATCCGATGGTGGCAAACCCTCGATACTACGTGTTCGCCTTGAGACTTGCGAAAGGCGCACGTTCGCATTTGCTTGCCCAACAATTTGTAACGCACTTCCTGTCACTCTCAGAAACAGCAAGACACTGGAGTCTTTCAAAACCGATTTGAAAACATATCTATTTCGCAAACACCTGTTGGGGTGATGTTGTCTCCGATCTTTTCCAGCTAGCTGTTACCTCCTAAATGTATAGTGGCCTGCTTTGTTTATGGTTGCAAGGGATGAACGATTTAGAATGGGTATTCTTCTATGTAGTTTTTGTAATGTTGCGTTTTGCATTTCAATGTGGTAAAATATAGATTTTTTTCATTTTTTCTTTTAATATGGGTGACTTTGTACCGCGCCTCGAGCCTTTTGGGATGAAGCGTGATTTTCAAATAAGCTTTATTATTAGTATTATTCCGGGACGAAAGGCGCTAAAAACGAGCTGTTCTTGTTTATATATATATATATATTATATATATATATATATATATATATATACACACATATACATCTATGGCTTTATATTCTGACCATTCTGGATCAAATGCAACACAGGACTTCTCATTTAATTTAAGAATTAAGAAAGATTTAAGAATACAAAAAGAATGATCATTTGTTAGCAAGTACATAAAATATGACAGTCTCTAAAGAATGACGCGGTAAATGATGCTTTAGTCTCCCCGTGAAGCGCTGAGCCCCAACAGGAAATAAGCCTGGGATGTGAGGGTTAATGAGGAGGCCATCACGCTCCGAAACAAAAGGGGGAAAGTCTGTGCACGTGATTGCATTAGCTCTCGGGCCACGTGATGTAATTATCTTAATGGGGATGGGTTCACTGGGCCGTGACGGGATATGGAGTCACACTACGTTTCTGTGAATTCGAATTGAAATTAAGTAATTTTTCAATTTATTTATAAGGGACTAATAGGGAGAACAATATGGAGAGAAAGACGTTGTTGTATTTTTAAATAGGTGGAGGGGGTCCACAGACAGAATTCTGACTTGATTGTATTGATCTGATGAAATAAATCCTTAATAAAGAGATAACATTATCACAGCTGACATGGGTCATTCAAACTAAACAATCAACGGAACATTCATGTTAGCTTCAAACAGATTTTTTTTTTATTATCCGCAGTTATTTGTGTTACACGACTTATTAATATGACCAAGGCACCTTACAAGAAACCTACATGTATAGGTTCTAGTCATGTCTGAAGCTCTAGCATAAACTACATGGATAAGTTCTAGTCATGTCTGGTGCTCTAGCATCAACTACATGTATAGGTTCTAGTCATGCCTGGTGCTCTAGCTTAAACTACACGTATAGGTTTTAGTCATGTCTGGTGCTCTAGCATCAACTACATGTAAAAGTTCTAGTCATGCTTGGTGCTCTAGCATCAACTACATGTATAGGTTCTAGTCATGCCTGGTGCTCTAGCATCTACTGCATGTAAAGGTTCTAGCAATGCATGGTGCTCTAGCATCAACTACATGTATAGGTTCTAGTCATGTCTGGTACTCTAGCATCAACTACATGTGTAGGTTCTAGTCATGCCTGGTGCTCTAGCATCTACTGCATGTAAAGGTTCCAGCCATGCATGGTGCTCCAGCATCAACTACATGTTTAGGTTCTGGTCATGTTTTTCGCTCTAGCATCAACTACGTGTACAGGTTCTAGTCATGCCTAGTGCTCTAGCTTCAACTTCATGTACATGTTCTAGTCATGCCTGGTGCTCTAGCATTAACTTCATGTATAGGTTCTAGTCATGTCTGGTGCTCTAGCATCAACTTCATATATAGGTTCTAGTCATGTCTGGTGCTCTAGCATTAACTTCATGTATAGGTTCAAGTCATGTCTGGTGCTCTAGCATCAATTTCATGTATAGGTTCTAGTCATGTCTGGTGCTCTAGCATTAACTTCATGTATAGGTTCAAGTCATGTCTGGTGCTCTAGCATTAACTTCATTTATAGGTTCAAGTCATGTATGGTGCTCTAGCATCAACTTCATGTATAGGTTCAAGTCATGTCTGGTGCTCTAGCATTAACTTCATGTATAGGTTCTATTCATGTCTGGTGCTCTAGCATCAACTTCATGTATAGGTTATATTCATGTCTGGTGCTCTAGCATCAACTTCATGTATAGGTTCTAGTCATGCCTGGTGCTCTAGCATCAACTTCATGTATAGGTTCTAGTCATGCCTGGTGCTCTAGCATCAACTTCATGTATAGGTTCTAGTCATGTCTGGTGCTCTAGCATTAACTTCATGTATAGGTTCTAGTCATGTCTGGTGCTCTAGCATCAACTTCATGTATAGGTTCTAGTCATGTCTGGTGCTCTAGCATCAACTTCATGTATAGGTTCTAGTCATGCCTGGTGCTCTAGCATCAACTTCATGTATAGGTTCTAGTCATGCCTGGTGCTCTAGCATCAACTTCATGTATAGGTTCTAGTCATGTCTGGTGCTCTAGCATCAACTTCATGTATAGGTTCTAGTCATGCCTGGTGCTCTAGCATCAACTTCATGTATAGGTTCTAGTCATGTCTGGTGCTCTAGCATCAACTTCATGTATAGGTTCTAGTCATGCCTGGTGCTCTAGCATCAACTTCATGTATAGGTTCTATTCATGTCTGGTGCTCTAGCACCAACTTCATGTATAGGTTCTAGTCATGCCTGGTGCACTAGCATCAACTTCATGTATAGGTTCAAGTCATGTCTGGTGCTCTAGCATCAACTTTATGTATAGGTTCTAGTCATGCCTGGTGCTCTAGCATCAACTTCATGTATAGGTTCAAGTCATGTCTGGTGCTCTAGCATCAACTTCATGTATAGGTTCTAGACATGCCTGGTGCTCTAGAACAACTTCATGTATAGGTTCAAGTCATGTCTGGTGCTCTAGCATCAACTTCATGTATAGGTTCTAGTCATGCCTGGTGCTCTAGCATCAACTTCATGTATAGGTTCTAGTCATGCCTGGTGCTCTAGCATCAACTTCATGTATAGGTTCTAGTCATGCCTGGTGCTCTAGCATCAACTTCATGTATAGGTTCTAGTCATGTCTGGTGCTCTAGCATCAACTTCATGTATAGGTTCTAGCCATGCCTGGTGCTCTAGCATCAACTTCATGTATAGGTTCTAGACATGCCTGGTGTTCTAGCATCAACTTCATGTATAGGTTCTAGTCATGTCTGGTGCTCTAGCAAAAACAAACAACGACTGCGGTTATGGAGACATCAAATACCGAAATTTCTATATCTTTTTGTTATGTCTACATATTAAGCGGTTCCTTCATGCTACAGTCTTTTCACAACCTCTATACGGACCACATATCAAAGTTGAGATTATCGGTGTGCTTAAGCTCGATGTCACAGATGACAATTGTGGCGTTTAATCGTATTTTAGTAAAAATGCTTCCTACAGTGAATGAATGCTCTCTTTTCAAAGTTTTTTTTTTTAATCCTTTTTTTTTCCTTTATGGTTTCTGCAAAGAAAACGTATTTCAATGATATAGTTTCTCGAAAACAAGAAAGCCTGGACAGACAATATCAGTTTTCAACTGTAAACATAGAGAAGTTGGATTAGAAAACCAGAAGAACAGCAGATCAGACGCCGCCGCCATAAAATTCAATGTATTTTATTGAACCACCAGCAAGACATGAATACATTATTCATTTCGCTTTTTCCCCACAGATAAAAGAACAAATACATTACAGAAACGTTTGAATGTTTCCTATAGTAAAAAATGATCATTTGTTTGCTTTAAAACCTCCGGCGAATTAAGAGGGATGATCGACTCGGACGCGTAAATCAAGTTTCTTGGTTTCACGCGAATCATCGAGTCAGCTCCAATATCTTATCTCCACTCACAGAATCACTCTTCCACGGGCTCCTTAGTTATGTTTCGGGGCTGTTCGCGTGGCGCTGAAACACTGTCGTAAATTGGTCTTCAAAGAAATCAATAAAAAGAAAAAGTCCTATTGGATCAGCCCCACCTGATGAACAGCGGGCAAATTCAAGTTCTATTTATTGGAGGGGCTGGGGTGGTGAATGAAGAATAAAGTTCCAGGCGGTGACGGATTACTCAGGAGAGTGAGAGTGTGCGTGGGAGTGAGAGTAAAAGGGTGAGTGAGAGTGAGAGTAAGAGTGTGAGTGAGAGTAAGAGTGTAAGTGAGAGTAAGAGTGAGAGTGTGAGTGTGAGTGAGAGTGTGAGTGAGAGTGAGAGTGTGAGTGAGAGTAAGGGTGAGAATGAGAGTAAGAGTGTGAGTGAGAGTAAGAGTGAGAGTAAGAGTGTGAGTGAGAGTAAGAGTGTGAGTGTGAGTGAGATTGTGAGTGAGAGTGTGAGTGTGAGTGAAAGTGTGAGTGAGAGTAAGGGTGAGAATGAGAGTAAGAGTGTGAGTGAGAGTAAGAGTGTGAGTGACAGTGTGAGTGACAGTGTGAGTGAGAGTAAGAGTGTGAGTGTGAGTGAGAGTGAGATTGTGAGTGAGAGTGAGAGTGTGAGTGAGAGTGTGAGTGAGAGTGTGAGTGAGAGTAAGGGTGAGAATGAGAGTAAGAGTGTGAGTGAGAGTAAGAGTGTGAGTGAGAGTAAGAGTGTGAGTGAGAGTAAGAGAGTGAGTGAGAGTAAGAGTGTGAGTGAGAGTAAGAGTAGGAATGAGATTAAGAGTGTGAGTGAGAGTAAGAGTGTGAGTGAGAGTAAGAGTAGGAATGAGATTAAGAGTGTGACTGAGAGTAAGAGAGTGAGAGTAAGAGTGTGAGTGAGAGTAAGAGTGTGATTGAGAGTAAGAGAGTGAGTGAGAGTAAGAGTGTGAGTGAGAGTAAGAGTAGGAATGAGATTAAGAGTGTGAGTGAGAGTAAGAGTGTGAGTGAGAGTAAGAGTGTGAGTGAGAGTAAGAGTGTGGCGTCCGTACTCTTTCACTATTGATAAGAAGCAAAAAGGAAAAAACATTTTTGTCTATCCCTGAAGTTCCATATAAGGCTAGGGCAAGGGGGCGTGTCGAGGGTATGGCAGGACATCTCAGACAAACTGGGGTTGATATTGCAAATAAACAAATTACTAAGATTTAATATGTTCTACCTTTGTCTGGATTTGTTGATTTTTCATCTGAATCGGATGCATAATCCCTGTAGGTGATTTGGAACAGCCGACTCTAAAACTGCGCAAGTCTGAAACATGCAACAATTTATTCAACTCCACACGGTTCAGGTCACCATGACCCCATGGCTCAGCGCAGTAAAACATAACGAAAATCAAAGTACGACAACGTTGGCACACCAACAGCATCTGTATGACAGAAGAAGGTCTATCTCATGTAATCACTTGGGGGGGGGGAATGGGGAGGGAGGGAAACACAGAGAGAGAGAGAGAGAGAGAGAGGGAGAGAGAGAGAGAGAGAGAGAGGAAAATAGGGAGGGAGATAGAGAGGGAGTGAGGGGAAGGAAGGGGGAGAGAAGGAGGGAGTGAGATAGGAAGGGAGATAGGGAGTGAGATAGGGAGTGAGATAGGGAGGGTGGGAAGGAGAGAGAGAGGGGAGGGAGGAAGAGAGAGGGAGGGAGAGAGAGAGGGGGGGAGAGAGAGAGGGAGGGAGAGAGAGAAAAAGGGAGAGAGAAGGAGGGAGTGAGATAGGGAGGGAGATAGGGAGGGAGATAGGTAGGGCGGGAAGGAGAGATAGAGAGGGAGGGAGGGAGGGAGAGAGAGAGGGAGGAGATAGAGTGGGAGGCAGAGAGGGGGGAGAGAGAGGGGGAGAGAGAGAAGGAGGGAGGGAGAGAGAGAGAGAGGGGGGGAGGTAGAGAGAGAGATAAGTCGACCTCTTCCAGATTTATTTTTAACGTTTTTATCTGGGTAGTGTGCACTTGTGTAAAAGCACAGATCGATTTTGCTAAGTTCGATCAATTCATGCATGACCTGGCGAGCTCATGTGCTCAAAATCACAACATTCAGTTAGAACTTTTTTTTTCAAGGAAAACTGCAAAATCTGAGTGAAATGCACGCAACCTTCCCTTCCATTTGCTCCGTGGAGTTAATTAGCCCAAAATTCAAAGTTGATGATTTTGCGATTAAGCCTCCTAAACGCTCGCAAATCGCAACGGTATACATAGTTTTAGATGTAATATGCAGATATGGCATCTTGAGCTTTGCAGTTTTCCCGTTGACATGTTTCTAACATAACGAGTGCAGTTTTCGTAACGTCTAATGATGCTGACCTGTGGTGCGTGACCTGGCTGTGCGCAAATGCTTTGTGTGAGCCAAAATTTCAGGCCACCGAAGGGCCGATCTCATTAGCACGTCAAAAGCTAAACACAATTTTTTGTCCGTTTGCCTATTTCTTTATTTATAACCCCTCCCCTAAATGGTTTGAACTGAGAGCACGCCAGAAATCGGTTAAACAACCAGCAATGTCAGGAAAAAAACAAGACATATATTTATAACATGTGTGTTGGTAACGTTTAAACGCATATGTGACACACACAAAAAAAGGTTCTTTCTTATAGTATGTAGAAAGAGATAAGTGACTGCATGCGTAATGATGCTCTTCGCCAACATTTTACACTGAAGTTGAAAGTCTGATACATTCTCATTTTAACGCAAATAAACACTATGTACAGCTGAGCCCCATAACAGCGCACCCCGCTATGACACAGTGGTTAACTCAGTCCCAAAGATTGAATCATTTAAAAAAGTAGCGTTCCAGATGTGTCAAAAACCCACAGCACGCCCTAAATCTACAGAGTATTTGTACCGACCCATGGGCCCTCCAGCTTTGAGAAACACTGACCCAAGCTATAGACATCATGCGTTGCCCATCCCCTACCCCTCATATTAAAATGGCAGTCTTCTACCCCTCTTATTAAGCCATTGCAAACTAAAATTTCGTCTGTCAATTCACGCTGACTAATCCTGCGTAAAGGAGAGGGGGAGGGGGAGGGGGGAGGGGGCACGACTGCCGACAAACCTCTATTTAAACACAGAATTAGGAGCTGTAGTAATAAAGTTGCAAGACCTGTGAATGTGTAAAAGAATATGTTTTTAATTTATTCAGTATGACCATGTAAGTATTCCCACATGACGTTCAGAAGTTAACAGAAGACGTTACAGATAAGTTGAAGTTAGAGCCAGAAGTTGAGGCTATGACGTGGAGTGAATTATGGGAACACATTCTGCAATGTATAGCAACACATTCTGTCATGTATAGGAACACATTCTGTAATGTATAAGAACACATGATGTAATGAATAGGAACACATTCTGTAATGTATAGGAACACATTCTGTATTGTATAGGAACACATTCTGTAATGTATAGGAACACATGATGTAATGAATAGGAACACATTCTGTAATGTATAGGAACACATTCTGTAATGTATAGGAACACATTCTGTATTGTATAGGAACACATTCTGTAATGTATAGGAACACATTCTGTATTGTATAGGAACACATTCTGTAATGTATAAGAACACATGATGTAATGAATAGGAACACATTCTGTAATGTATAGGAACACATTCTGTATTGTATAGGAACACATTCTGTAATGTATAGGAACACATTCTGTAATGTATAGGAACACATTCTGTAATGTATAGGTTGAATCACAATATGAAAGTTGGAATGGAAATCGGAAATATTGTTCACTGATCGCGTTTAAATTTCAAATTATGTGTGTAACATTAGATCTTACAGCTGTCAGTTACAACTTAATAATTAGATAGAATGATATCGGTGTTAGATAATATCTCATGCGTGACCTAGGAGTGCCACGTGATAAGAACTGAAAAGCATTGACTACAATTGTTTCATTATCGCAGTTCTAGAAATAAACTTTTTTCTTCTTCTAGAAAGTGATGTAAAAATTAATGTATTTTTTTTTAAATCTCTCTTCAGAGCTAGAGTCTTGCAACATTGTCAGGGACGACTCCATTTTACGTCTAACAATAACGGTTCGACGAGGTAAAACCATTGGAAAAGGAACGCTTGAATCAAGTATCCTCGAAGGGAATAAAGTGGCAATGGAATATTTCAGTCAACTATTCTGAGATCCAATTCTCCTACCAACTTAGGCGACTGTCGACTCGGCCAGTCAGGCGTTCTGCCTTTGTTCAGTCTGTCGTGAAACGAACCTGCAGGCGCGGGGGAGCCTACCAAGTGCAGCGCGGACCGAGCACTGGGGACAAGGAGACATGTACAACAAGCTACGGGAAAAACTCAAACAAAGTCTTTGCAAAACAACGAACGTGTCGCCGTTCTCTTGTACCTAATCTGATTGCAATCCCCCTCCAACCACCCACTTTATTGTCCTTAAAAGGGGGATAAGCTCGACTTGTGAACTTGCCCGCAGGGTCCAGAATCCCGTGCTGATTTTAGATATGGCGTAACAGTTTGTGTGCATCCACTTCGTGCGCCATGGATTAATGAAGACAGCAGTGGATATGTGCATCATTATAGAGATTACGTGGATACCCGATATACAATGAAAACATTACTTCAGGGATTACAACCCATCTACGCTACCGATAGCTCAAACTAATGGGTAAAAAAAAAACAACGTATGCCAACGGCTTTCAGGGCTCTAACCTCCTAAGCTCCTAGACGGCACTCACTCTTGGGAATGCACTGCTTCAACGAGACCAACTCTACGCCAACGGGGGTCCTGGTGACCAACACGTCACACGCCGCAGGACTCATTCAATATTACGTCAACGACATAGCCATGCCATTCGTCAGCGCCCTGGGCATCGTGGGAAATCTTCTGTCCCTCATGGTGCTCACCACGGAAAAACTGCACAGGACGCTCAACAAGATGGAGATCTCCGCCCACATAGGACTCATAGCCCTGGCGGTATCGGATTTCCTGTTCTGCCTGTTGGTATTAATTTTCACTCAGGTTAGTATTACCGGGAATGATTCCGCCTAATGCCTGTTGTTCCATAGATTGGTTTGGTAAACCGAGTGTCTCCGCAAAGCCAGCATACGTAAAAATTAGCATCAATGTGATATCTTGTTCAATTTAACGTCATTATGAAATATGGAGTTACCTTCTTTACAATAAGTAAATATTGAATAATATAACATTTTTTTTTTAAAATGTATTTGCTTTTAAACGTCTCTATGCCAAAAATAATGTTAATAATTCTTACGACGATATCGAATTTATTACTGAGTCAATTCTGGGGGGGGGGGACTTTATTGTATAATATTCCCAAATGTGTAGAATCCCTAAAAGGCTGAACACATAATATACTGCACCCACACACCCCATACGTCCATCCCGGTGGCGCTACAGGCCACGTAGGGCCTTATCCTGCCTCACCTCTTCCTTTGACTCAGATCATCCATCCAACCCGGTGGCGCTAGAGCCCACGTAGGGCTTTACCCTGCCTCACCTCTTCCTTTCACCCAATCTCATTGATGCTTTTCTTTTCCATGCTTGGATTCCCTGCTGCTGTATATCGTTTTCCGCATCGTCTGTTCATTTAAGCCTAAGTCTGCCGTTGCGTATTTTTGCTCTGGGATTTTGCTGGTGCACTCTCTTCATTGCTCTTTTATTTGGTAGTTTTTTCTAAGAGTCCCACTTAGCGCACCCTGCCCTTTAACAAGACCTTCTCTCTACTTGCATTTCCATCTCCTGGAGCGTAATTTGGTTGCTTAGGCAAGTGAAATTTGAAGACTTTTATGTGCCATGGTCATCGGGTGAACGGCTGGACAAGAATACTGGGCCGAGACGGAGGCGGGTTGACACTGTCGCTCAAATGATGATGGTTGACCGCGTCTGCTTCGTTGAGTGAACGGATGGGTGGGTGAGTGAGCTCAGGTCTACTTTTTAGTTTGATGCCTGGTTAAAAAGTTAAGTCACTTTAACCAGTTTTTCTATAAGCATTCGATGTTTTAAAAAAAAACAACAAATAATTCAACTCTTGTCGATAATTTAATAATAACATTATAATTTAAACGCCAAAAACTATTTTCTTTTAAAAGGCTGTGCAGAAAATATGTTAAGAAATAATAAATAAAAATTAAACATATTTAAGTTGAACTTTCGTCAGAACTCATTTCGAAGCCTTCGGCTGCCTAGACTGCTCATCTGAACTTAATCACAGTCTTCTTTGCGTACTGAATTTTAAGAAACGTTAATTATTTTCTACTTTTTAGTGTGTATAGACTCGTCTTTGATAAAAAGTTTATAAGTTTATACACATATTTCTGCTTCTAGCGTTATAATCCATACAATTCCTGGTCACTTCGTTTTCTTCATCCATGTTCATCCCTTGTTGGTCCGTATATTTTCCGAAGAGCCTTTCTATCCCATTCGTTTAATGGGTTTTCTGCTGTTTTTTAGTGTTAGGGTCCAAGTTTCACTTTGTATGTTACTACTGGTATGATTACAATTTTATTTATTGTGTTTTTTTTTTAAAGAATATTTTCCGACTACTGCAGTATACCCTGTTTCCGGTCGTCGATATTTTTTCTGTTATATCTGTCCATTTCTTTCATTGACAACGATCCTAGATATTTGAACTAATTTGCCTTTTCAAAAGTTTGGCTTCTAATATAAATGGTTGCATCCGTTCTTCTCTTAACATAGTCATGTATTTTATTTATTTATTTATTTTTTTATTTTTTTTTTGGGAGGGGGGGGGGCAACTTCCAGGCTCTTCTAATGAACAGCTTCTGATGTGTCCTTTTACAAATTTTCCCTAACAGTGCTATGTCATCGGCATGCATGATACTGAAGGGATTGGTTGTAAAAATGTAATGTTCTCTTCTTGACAGATTTGAGAAATAAGTTTGTGTGTCCGAGTGTGTCGTTCTCTGCCTCCATACTTAATCAGTTCTGCTGTGATGAGGTCTTCTCCAGGGGCATTGGGGTTTTTCACAGAGTTGAGGGGTTTATTGAAGGGTCTGGTCCTCCATGTGGTGGTTCTTTGTCTTCATCTTGTCCATTTAGCATTCCCTCAAAGTATTCAGCCCACCTCCTCAGCACTTTAATATTTTCCGCAATTGATTATCCATCTTCCTTCTCACACATTTGAGGTCTGGCCTGGTACCCATTCTTTTTCTTCTTTTATCTTCATATATATTCATCTCATAATTTTCTCACTTGAGTCTTCTATTTCTTTTAGTTCAGCTTTTTCCCATTCCTTTTTTTCTCCTAAATAGTTTCGTGGCTTTCCTTCTGGCTGCATTGGATATTTGCGTGGAATGTCTAAGTTTCCCTTTGTATCATGATCACCCGTGCCTTGTTCGTGTCTAGCTAAGACTAATCAAACACACACGAAGCTTTTGTCATGGTCTATTTGATTCAGCCAATTGATGCACCGTGCGTCTACATTATTTCAGCCAGTCATACACCATTAACATTGGGGGTTTACCACCCCTCCCCCCCTTTTCAAATGTTACATTAAGACAGATTGATTTGCATCAACTCGCACAGATGTTTAAAAAACATGTGGAAAGGTAAGTCAGTGGTTCTCATAACAATGACAGCTTAATTAAATAGTTAGAGTCCTTTCATAATAACTAAGGTACTGGTAAGTTGTTGTTTTTTTTAAATATAAATGAAAAAAGTAATTGACTGTAATGGATTCGATTTCCAATGGTTATTATATTACACCAGGAACAAAACGTGTTTTGGTAGTGTGGTTAACTAGAGAGACATATGTGTACTTCATATTTCAATGAGCAAATGATGCCAAAGTGTGTTTCAAGTGCTTAGATGCCATAAACTAAACTCAAGGCATGCATGGATTGGACATAAATCATGAGAAATGTTGGGGGCATTATGTTTTTAGACAGGATTGATTTTTTTTAAAGGTAAGCGGCGGCTAATGGACAGGTAGATGTTCACATCAGGTAGGTAAGAGAATTAGGTAAAGGAGAAGCTGTGGGTGGGAAAACTGTGATTATATTGAAGATTGGATTCAGCACTGGACATTTTTAAGTCTTAAGTGGGATTTATTAAATTTCATTTTTATTCAATTGGTGGTCAATGAAAACAGAGAGTCTAAAATTGTGTTAATTGAATCTCATCATTTCAATGACTTTCGGTGATATTAATAATATTATTAAAAGTGGTTTCATACAGCGTGGTACCCCAGCCTCACCACGTTGTACATACAATTTAACAAACATAATCATGAACTTAAAAAAATTAATTAACATTCATTAATTAAATAAAATAAAACAAATGTATTTTTAAAACTATTTTCATGTCAAGCCATGGACGACCCCCAGCAGCATCGTTTTTCGGTCAGAGGTGGGAATCAGTCAAGATAGTAGAGTTTAAAATGATGTGTTTTGAATGCAGTTTTTAAGGCTGTGATGGTCGGTATATTGCGAATGTGTAGTGGAAGAGAATTCCATTGTTTTTGGGCACAGAAAGAGAACGATCGTTCGCCGTATGTTTTTGCACGAGTCTTGGGGACAGAAAGAATACGCGCGTCTGCTGAGGAGCGAAGCTGTCGAAGGGGTGAATAGACAGAGAGAAGTAAAGACTTCACAGCATGTAATTATGGAACTGAAAAGTTTTTTTTAAAGTATGACATGTTTTAAAAAAAAAAAAGAAAATGGTCGATTGATGTGAAATCATTTTTAAACAATGGGTTTTGGGGTTTGACGTAAAAAATTGCCCCAAAAAAATTAGAGGTGACTTTAAATAAAGCAGGGGCAGCCTGTTACATTCTTTCAGACTTTTAGTGAGCCTGAACAAAAACCAGCCTTAACCTAACTGCTATCATGTGATATGCGTCGCATTGCATTGGTTAAAGGGGAGCCTCGTACACAGTCGGCTTGGTACAACGCTGAGCGCTTACTATCGCTAGCAATTATTATTTCCAGCCGACTGCGACTAGCCACTATGTTGGTTCAATGAATATATTCATAAGGTTTGCGATGATTGCTACCACAAGCCAGCTGCCGCCCCAGTAGACGAAGATATATTTGTTATTGAAGCTCGTGACATGGACGTCAAATTGATCTAACTTAGGGACGGAAAATATGCTGTCGTTATAGAGAGGGAAAAAAAATCAAATACCTTCTTGATGTAAGCTAACTGGACTAAATGAGTTATTCGACTGAGATTAGTTACTCGACTTAGATTATTTCTGTTAAATATTTACACTATTTATTTCATTAATATACATGTTGATGCAGCGATATCAATGCCTGTTATCTAAAGCATCGACTTGATCAACGAGATAAAACCACCAACGGTTTAATGGACGTGTGCAGGCTGATAGAGGTCTTCTTCATCAATGATATTTTAAATGTGTATTTTCAACAAATAATTCAGTTTCTACTCGGACTCAAGATTCAAATGGAAAATGTGCTCATTTTAAAATAACATTTATGAAAGTAATCATTATAATCTATATTTTTCAAATGGACAAGTATTTTGGGGGTAAATGTACCATAAAATATTGTGCGTGCGTTAATAGGATTAAAGAACTGCAGCAGAGTGAGAAAAGAAAATCCTACATCAATGATGAGGTGAATATAAAATATTGGACCATGTTCAGAGATAACGATTCATCAAAACCAAGGAGGGCTGTCAAACAGCTGCACACACGCGGTGAACTAACTCAACCTTCTCAAGGGGTCACAACAGACTGAACTGCAGGTCTTGAAGACGGAAATCTTTAGAACAGACCCACTCAACTCAGTCGGGCGTCCTGCTGGCTGTCGTTATGGCGTCCTGGTTGGTTTATGTGCTACACGCATTGTGTGAAAATAAAGAGTTGATTCTCTTAGTCAAGTTTTAAAAGAAACGCATTTTACGTTGACGTTCAATTCACCTAAACCATCGACTTAAGCAAAGTCATGATTCATGATATCAATTCACCTAAACCATCGACTTAAGCAAAGTCATGATTCATGATATCAATTCACCTAAACCATCGACTTAAGCAAAGTCATGATTCATGATATCAAGTCAAAACAGAGATTCGGATATTTTATTTAGGAAGTAAAGGCCATTGCTGTGTTCTCGGATATGGCAATGCAGCTAAGCGTTTATTTTTATTTCATTTTGTTTTTAATTTTGTTTGTTCGCTGACGAAGGCTTCTTGCCGACACTTTCGTTGTTTTGTTGCGTCCTTTTTTTCAAGTTTACCCTACGTTATTTCACTCATTTCCTTTTAATTACAACAGTAGTCTGAACTTGAATTTTTTTTATTAAAAAAAAAATTGTGCATAGATTTTAAATGATATGTGACGAGTGTCATAAATGTGTATTGCAGCTGACATAAAACACACAGACATATCAAACGAGGTCTTCAAATGCCAATGACAGTTTCTTGCACACAACAATTGAGAGCTCGATGACCTCACTGTTTCAACGCACCTTGTGTCGCGCCCACTCAAAAAGACCACGTCCTGCATTTCCAGTTAAAGACATTAAAAAAAAATATTCAAAAAGCTTTTTTTTTAGAGGGGGGGGGGGGTTAATAGGGGTTTATTTCGAAAACTAGTTTATAAAGAAGAAACAAATTCCTCAAATTAATCATGCAAAGAAAATAATTGCAGAAGGGTTGGAATCAAGGTACTTTATCCAGTTAAAGACATTAAAAAAAAATATTCAAAAAGCTTTTTTTTTAGAGGGGGGGGGGGGTTAATAGGGGTTTATTTCGAAAACTAGTTTATAAAGAAGAAACAAATTCCTCAAATTCATCATGCAAAGAAAATAATTGCAGAAGGGTTGGTATCAAGGGACTTTATGAAGCCGAAGAACGTCTGCACAGAAGTGTATCAAGGGACTCTGTGAAGCCAAAGGATTACAATTGAAGTTGTTGGTTTTTTTTTTTCATCTTCTCATTTTATGCACATACTTTCTTTGAGTAATGAATTTTAAGAAATGTAAAGAAAATTATTTTCTACTTCTTAGTGCTCTTAAACTAGTCTTCAAAAGTTGTTGGTTTTTTTTTTGGATTTTTTTTTATTTTTGATTTTTAAAATTATATATTTTTTTCATAAATATATAATTATCATTTTCTATCTTTTAGACTGAAAATTATAATTTGTAAATTATCCACAAAAGACTTTTTTGTAACCAAAAATGCTAACGACAGACATCCTTGATATAGTGATTACACAATGCTTAAGACATCCTTGATATAGTGATTACACAATGCTTACGACATCCTTGATATAGTGATTACACAATGCTTACGACATCCTTGATAACCCTGGGATAGAACTAAAAAGTAGAATTTAACGATTACTTGACGTCCATTCATCAGTCGAAATGCCGAAATTCCCTGCCCCAACACAAGTCACTATCCGAATCCAAAAATCTATCACTTAGGACCGGTGGTGATTGTAAAAGAAGGGGTAAGGTTGGTTTTATTTTTAAAACAACATTTTCTTATTTCCCCATCAATCACCACCCCAATACCCACCCTTCTCCAGTGACCCATCATATTGGAGCTATGTTGTTCGTCCTTGGCATGCGAAGATGACACAGGCTTTGTTACACTGAGAATACACATGTGGCCTGCCAGTCCTATTTGTGCCTAGAAAGCTTTCCTGCGCGTGGGACACACGTTTTTTGGGGTTTCAGTAGAATTTGAGTCGATTCACTTTTCCTTGCTGGGCGTTTTCTTTTCAAGTGGAAGGTGCGCTTATTCTCTGAGCGATTTGTTCCGACAGTGAGTCTGCAAACCCAGCTTGCACGTCCATAGGAAGTGTCTCCCATGAATAACGGTTAAAGTCCATGGATTTGAGTGCAGCTTTTAGACAGTCCTTTGGGCGTTTTTTTATATTTCTGCCCACCTGGAGAGTTCATCGAACATTAGTCGATTGGGAAGTCTGCTGTTCTTGCGACATGCAGTGCCCATCTGGCTCGTTCATTTTGTATGAGCGTGTGGATGCTGAAAAAATCAGACCGTTGAAGGACCTCTGTATCACGGACTCTGTCCTGCCACCTTATGCAAATAAGTTTACGTAGGCAGTGTATATGGAGATGGTTTAGCTGTCTGCTGTACAATGTCCCCGTCTCGCTAGCAAATAGAAGAGATGTTAATACTATTTTCAGCTTAGTGACAATACTGAGACCCCCTTTGCTTCCAAACACTCTTGCGGAGCTTTCCAAATTCAACATTTGCTTTGGGAATTCGTTTATTGGCCTCATCATCTATTGTTCCTGACTAGGAAAGTGTGCTGCCCAAATAAGTGAATTGTTGTATTGCTTTATGATTCAGTCACTTTACCGATAGTTTAGTTTTTTTTTGCAAGCTTTTCCTGGAGCTGGCTGGTGCAAGATCTTGGGGGAACGTAGGGGGTAGTCGTACATACTGGTGCTAATCAACTCAGACGACCATTCAGGTCAGTAGGTGAAAGACTCAATCGACCAAACGAAAGTGTCACGTGTTTCAAAAAAAAAAAATTATGCCACAAATAATCCCCATGGATTTCCTAAGAGATAGTCTTTTAAAATTAAGATCGGCATCGCGTCTATTGTTACACTCTAGTATAGACATCCGAACAGTCGCAGCGCATTCGGCGATTGTTCAATAATTCCAACTTTTTTTAATTATGTTGTTGTTTAGGGAATTTTTTTAAAAGAAGGGGGGGGGGGGGGTGGGAATGGGTGTGTGTTAATCAACCCCCAAATAAACTAAAATACACCTGCTGAGTATATAAAGACAAAGGAATACAAGAATTTATACAAAGGGTAAAGTCAAAACTACCAGGTCTTATTCAATGCAATAAAATATAACAAAACAAATTACTTAATTGAATTTTATTTTATTATTATATAAGAGTGCTCCCATTCAACACTATTTAATATTCCATGTTTGTGATATTCTAGTTTTGTCTCCGTGACGGGATGAAATGAATATTCCAGTGGAGACTGTTGGCCACAACATGTAAAGTACAAGGAAATACTGAACACGGGAAGGGGAAGGGGGTTAACATGTTGGTGTGGAGCAGCGGTTCTCAACCTGTGGGTCGCAACCCCTTTGGGGGTCACGGGACCCTTTTCCAGGGGTCGCCTAAGACCATCTGAAAACACATATCCTTACAGCTATGAAGTAGCAACGAAAATAATTGTGTGGCTGGGGGTCGCCACGACACGAGAAACTGTGTTAAAGGGTCGCGGCACTAGAAAGGTTGAGAACCACTGGTGTAGAGTTTGTCACAAAGCACTTTATGTTCTTTTTATGTCAGTTGTTACAGGTGCGATCAAAAGACTGGGATACTGCCTGTAGCTTAATTCAAAGTCTTTAAAGCTAGCAACACAGGTACTGCTGGGTTTTCGACTGGTCGAAGATCCATTTTTATATATATATAGAGAGATAGGAAAGCCTCGATTGACGTGACTGACAGACGGAGATCATATAGATGAGACGGCATAATATATACATTGCATTAGCGCACAGGNATGTATATTAATCCTTAAAGTCACATGTGTCAAGCTCAAGGCCCGAGGGCCACACCAGCCAGCCGTACAATTATAACAGGCCCGCAAGGTCTTGACCGGCGTACAATAATATCCAAGTCAACGTTATGGTGTTTCCCAATGCAGACTTTGCTGAAAAACTGAGCTTACTTTGCGCCGAGTTGGCACGCGCTTTAGTGACTTTGAGGCACAGAAATGTAATAGCGAGCTGTTTCGTAACCCATTTGTCATAGACCTGGGAATTGCACTTGTAATTTTGCAGATGGAGCTAATAGAGCTGCAGTGTAATGGGACACTAATGGTAAAGTACGACACACCTGGGTCTGCACAGTTCACTAAGTTTCATTCCTGAAGAGATGCCCCAGCTTCGTCTACATGTGGCTCGAACCTTGAGAATGTTGGGTAGCACATATATGTGTGAGCAGCTGTTTTCTGTGATGAAGGATAACAAAATATCACACAGGAGTCGTCTCACTGATGAACACTTGCAGTTCACCATGAGACTCTCAATGACACAAACATTTATTGTTTTTGTAGCCAAGAAAATGTGCCAAACATCCAGTTCTGACAAAAGGGCATCAGAACGAAAATGGGCATGCACATTTTTTTTATTTATCAAACGTTTTTTTCTTTTTCATTTACTATAAATGTTTTGTTTTTTGTAAATATTAATGCTCCACTTATTGAATGTTTATCCTGTTCGGCCCGCAATGATAATATATAGTATCTTGTTCTAAAGTAAGGCGGATGTCGTGTGGAAAGTGCATGTGTTAAGTGGAGGAGTGAGAGGGGCGCAGTGTTTCTTTCCGACGTCTCTTTGGGGGGGGGGGGATATGATGTAATATATTTCTCAAATGTGCATATGTGCAAAAAATGAACATAATCGCTAATTCAATGAAGAAATAATTTCATTTTTTGGTACTTCTGGGAGGCTACACAATTGAACGTAGCGGGTTGGCCAACCCTGCATTAAGCCGTGGAGCCTGATTTTAATATCCGTTAGCACATTGTAGTCTAATAACTAACGCAAGCTTTATGAGGAGGAGGGAAGAGGATTGCTGGAACCAAACTGGGGTATTAAAATTGTACAGGTGCTTAGACTGGATTGTGACTTCTAAAAATAGATTTCAAATGCTATTTACTATTTCTGATAAAATATTTCAAAATCTAACTCTGCTGTGTGGAGCAGTTGAGAATGTGTTTATACAAAATTCTTAGTGCTCACCATTTTCGTAATCGCAACAGTTCGGCCAAAGAACGAAATAATTCGGTCACAAAATTACGTCCTACAGCACCGAAGCAAACAAAAGCCTTCATGAACTAAATTTGTCCCTGGTGCGAAAACGCTAAATATTACTGAATATTACTGAAAACAAAAGCAACAATATGACGATCGTCACGAAAGGTGTGGTGTTACAAGCCTTTACAAATATTTAGACACCCTCCCCCTCCCTACCCATGAACATCTGTTCGGTTCCAAGTCAACACCACCCCCTTTCCCCTCTCAGTGCGTAAGTAGTACATGTATGGATGGACCTCAGCCCATCGCATTCCTCTGTCTATTCGCCGCCGGGACGGAAAACGTTGTTCTATTTATGAATTTACCTGTAATCACAAAAACCACCGGAGTTTATTTGTTTAACCCGGTCTCGTAAACGTGGTTATGACAGGTCTCGCCGTACAATCATACAAATCGTACACACTGTACGCCATTAAGGTAAGAGGTAACAGGTTTGGCCGAATCGTTGTCTGACGTCTTTTGTGAACATCCCATGTCTTCTTAACCTTGTTTTAGATACGATTTATTGTTAAAAAAAACTAGCACTAAAAACCCATGTGAATGCCTAGACCAGGGCTGGACTGGGCAGCCGGGACACCGGGAAGATTCCGGATGAGCCGCCAGGACCGGTGATAGAATAATAATTAATAACTAATATCATAGGGCCGCTTTTTTGTTGTTTTTTCCCCGGGCCGCTTGAACTCCCCAGTCCACCCCTGGCATAGACCGTTCAACAAACAGTAATCTTTTGCTACTCCGTTAAAATTTGGAAGTATTTAGAAAAGGTCATTATGATACGTCAGTCGTTGGTTCAACGTGTAAAATGGAGTTAGCAGTGCTTTTTGTCTTGGAAAACTTTAAAATATTTTGTTTAAATACATTTATCAATTAAGTACTTTATATCAAAATAATTTAAATTTAGATAATAACCACCTTACTATTTAGTGATATAAAAAAAAAAATATTTGTATAACACAAGCAGGTCAAGCAAAGCTGCCGCTTGTCTTTTCGAGGCCCCATGCCAGTTGTCGGATCCCCCCCCCCTACCCTTCCCCAAACCACCTTGCATATAGAGCTGATAATTAATAAAGTGTCCACATCACTACTTTGAGCACCTAAAATATCCGAGGACCTCTTCAGCCATAGGGGTTGCAGGGCCCACGCGATGGCTCTGAGGTCAAGTGACCCCTACATTTTTAATTAGTAGATTGAATTTAGAATGAAACAAAACTAAAGTCAGGCATGTGCTAGAATGCTTTCTTGCATTTTTAATTTAAGATTCGGTTCCATCTGGGGGTAATAGGAGACAATGACACCGGAAGTGTGATGCTTATGTCCAGTTTATTCCGTTGTTTTGTTTTGGTTGCTGTCACTACAGAAGGCCCCGCTTCACACAGATAGGATGTCGGAAATGGCAATAAGGATTTAAGAGCTGTGGTGGCCATCTCAGGGTATTCCGACATTGATATTTTAATTCACTATTAAGATACCATATAAAGAAGAATTTGGTGCCCGCTGTGACTGCCCTTTTTGCCCTATTCTCATGGACGTGCCTGAGGGCAACATGACCTCCAGAGCGACCCCTGGGCTGGCCAAATTGTCGGCTGTATAAACACACGACTCATTAACAACAACAAAAATTATCCTGTGACGTCAAAATTACCCATTAAATTGTTTGATGTATTTGGGTTTTTTTTAGGGATAGGGGCTAAAAGCTTCTGGGACGTACGGGTTTGGGGGGAGTGCCCCCCCCCCCCCCAAAAAAAAAAAATCAAGCACAACAACACCACCCCCACCCCAACCGCCTGTATGGTTCCGGTTGCTGTGAGCCTCTGTGTCCATACGTCTGTACTTATCATCCAGAAAATCTGGCAAGCTTATAAAATGGAAATAATTTAACGTTTCTTGGGCGGCCCGGTCCCATTTGATCCACGGACCGGTACCGGTCCGCGGCCCGGTATTTGGGGACCATTGATTTAAACGATTCGTCAAATAATGATCGCTCTGCCCCGACGGTTGTACATTTGACCGAGAACGTGTGAGGGGAATAAATGATCTCAGATCGATTTATAGCCAATCGGAAACACATGGCTGCCTAATTGCACAGTAAGGCGCTAGCAAAAAGTTACAGAACATGTTGTATTGGTGCCGCCATCTAAAGGGCATTTCTAGCGCTTGTCAAAATGTCTGCATTCAGTATGTTTATGGCACAGTGTGTGTTTATTTGACGCCGCGTGTCATAGAGCTGCGTGCCATTGATTCGCTTGCCATAAAGCTGTCTGTTGATTTGGTGGAACATGAAGAGTTTTAGGTATGCACTTATTTGCATAGCAGATAATAAAAATATTTGTGTGCCCCATCACCCTCTCCCCCCACCCACCCTTTAAAAAAAAAAAAATCTGTAGCTCAGAGCTCTGGACCAGTTTTGTTGCCCCACTCTTCTTCCAGTAACATTGTCCCAGTTTTTAACAGCTATGTTGCTCCACTCATCTAATAGCTATATTGTCGTACTCTTCTACCAGATATGTTGCTCCACTCTTCTATCATCAATTTTTCCCAAACCTGTATCAGCGTTGTTGCCCCACTATGTTCTGCACTCTTCTAGCACCTATTTTTCCCCACACTTCTAGCACCTGCTGACCCACTCTTCTAGCACTTGTTTAACCACTCTTCTAACATCTGTTTCCTCACTCTTCTAGCACTTGTTTAACCCCTCTTCAAGCATCTGTTTCCTCACTCTTATAGCATATGTTTCCTCACTCTTCTAGCATCTGTTTCCTCACTCTTCTAGCATCTATTTCCGCACTCTTGCCCCAGTCTTTTAGCACCATGTTGCCCCACTCATCTGGCTACTGTTGCCCCATGCTTCTAGCACCTATGCTGCCCCACTCATTTAGCACCTGTGTTTCCCAATATTCTAGCACCCGTTGCCCCACTCTTCTAGCACCTATGTTGCCCCACTCTTCTAGCACCTATGTTGCCCCTCTCTTCTAACACCTGTTGTCCCACTTTTCTAGCACCTATTACCAGATTCTTCTAGCACCTGTTGCTCCCCCCCCCACCAAAAAAATTATATATATATATATATATGTGTGTGTGTGCGTGTTCAAAAACATGCTATGTAATAAATATACAGACTTTAAATCCTTGTATATTTCGTTCCTCATTTCACTGTCCAGGAGGTCATCAGGTCTTCACATGAAGCAATTAAAATCCTGCTGCATAATCCCAAAATCTTATCTCCCCTCACTTCAAAGTATTAGCTCGTCTAAAAGACGCTGTAGGGGACCTAAATCTTTTGAACATGTAGCAGGCATCAAATATTAGTTGCATCGTCAGATTTTACTCTTTATTTTCTTTAAAAAAGCAGGGTGGTCGTTTGAGGATTGTCAGTGGGCAATTACATTGTCTTTTAACGTAACATATCACTATAACAAGTCCACAGTAGAACTAGAGCACCCCAACATCGATAACGATGTCCATTGAATCCTTAGCAGGTGTTCATCTCTATTGTGACATCGAACGTAAACGTGTTAAACTTACCAGGTGCATACAACCGTTGATTCTTTTCACTGACAACCCGCCCCTAAGATCATTGAGGACTTATATGGATTTGTTAATAACGAAGGTATGATAATACATAGCCCCTATTGAACTATTTAATAAAAGTAAGCGATTTGTATTTATTTGGTTTTATCAGCTGCAAAACAAACAAAAAAGATGGGGTGGGGATAGATCTCCTGCGTGGGATTCAGCTGATGCTATGTAAAACAGTGTGGACAGGATTAATAGTTAGTACGGTGAAAATTGTAGATCAAGACTGCGCGGTCCTCTCTCAAAGACGCACGGGTGCGAATAAAGAGTGCCTAAAAAATGTTGAATGTCTCTTTGGCATACGAGGTTGCTAGAGAAACATAGACATACTCCAACCCACACGGGGTGGGGGCCCTTGAATAACAAATAATCACCGTGCAAAATAGGTATATCTAGTCCATACAGAAAGACATACTCCACCCCACATGGGGTGGGAAAAAATTACTGTGCATAATAGGTATATCTAGTCCTTACAGAAAGACATACTGTGCATAATAGGTATATCTAGTCCTTACAGAAAAATAAAGACGTCTTAAGATCTGCCTTCTAATTATAGTTGTATGAGCCATTGAACGGGGGGGGGGGGGGGGGGGGGGGGGGGGGGGTGAAGCTGCCGTCATTGCGACTACATAAAGGTATGGCTCCGAATTCGCCACCGCGTAGCTAGCTCTGAACACCTGATATCTGTTTGGAATGTGTGGTGTGCCTGCACCGGTTAACCGTGTCTGTTGCCCTATTGTACGACGGGGCGTTGTCTGATGTGTATCAGAGCTAGTCACATTTCACAATAGCAGCGCCACCGTATTTTTATGAGCAAGCATCTGTAGTTTTGTTGTTTTTTTTGTTTTTTTTGGGTTGAGTTTTCTCATCTATATTGGGAGAGCGAATGCGCCATCACACTTAAAGAGGGTAACATAATACCGCTCACATAGTCTTACACTGTCATCCCGGGCTGTTTGGTCGAGATCGTGTATTGTGATTACAACTTTTAAAGTCGGGAACAGTGAAATTTATAGTTTTATTACGCTGTGCGTATCGATGAATCGCAAAGCGAAAGTTTTACAATTTTGCTTAGCTTCATGCTATCATGTTTTTAAATATGTGTTTTACAAGTAAACTCTATCCGACCTTTAACCGGACAGTTGCTCGTTTCTCTGTTGTCTACGATGAGGGCATTCTACTTAAAAACTTCTTACGTTTACAATACAAACACGCTGTTTCGCCAACATCCATCACTGTGTTCCATCTACTCCAGGGTCCAACACCCATCACTGTGTTCCATCTACTCCAGGGTCCAACACCCATCACTGTGTTCCATCTACTCCAGGGTCCAACAGCCATCACTGTGTTCCATCTACTCCAGGGTCCAACACCCATCACTGTGTTCCATCTACTCCAGGGTCCAACATCTATCACTGTGTTCCATCTACTCCAGGTTCCAACACCTATAATCACTGTGTTCCATCTACTCCAGGGTCCAACATCCATCACTGTGTTCCATCTACTCCAGGGTCCAACACCCATCACTGTGTTCCATCTACTCCAGGGTCCAACATCTATCACTGTGTTCCATCTACTCCAGGTTCCAACACCTATCACTGTGTTCCATCTACTCCAGGGTCCAACACCCATCACTGTGTTCCATCTACTCCAGGGTCCAACAGACAGCTGCAATTTCCTTATAATTAGGATGCGTATCGTTCAATCAATCCGTGCCAAGTAAAAAAATAGTGGAACAAGATTTATTTGATGGAGAAAAAAAAAGACGGAACATTAAAAGGACGTTTTCACTAAATTTCTTATTTAGCAGGCAATACGCAAAACATTTGTAAAAAAAACTTAAGTGTTCCCAAATCTCAAAGTAGCTCTCTCAGTCTCTGTCAAATAATAAAAAAGGCACACTATAAAAACTGATTCAAACTGTTCAAAACGAAAACGTGCCTTTCCCATAATTCTGTGGCGTGCACTGTCAAACTAAAACAATATCATTATTATTAATGTAAAATTATTTTTTATGCTGCAGTAAATGTGAATAGAAATGGAGAGAAATTTGTGATGACTAGTAAGAGAGTATTTGACTAATTCCATGTGGTGATATGGTGCCGAAATATAAATTTATTTATTTTCATTCTTCTATCTCGTTGGTTTTTGCTTCAATAAGTTAGTGCTGTGACGGATACATCAGACGTGCCCTAGTCTTCAACTCCATTCAAATGGGATGAAACCTATCAGTTAGCGTTCTTCCCGTTTCACCTATATATTAGGAGCATCTAAAGCAAGGAATCACATTTCGTCTGATACATGTGAAGCCCTCTATAATGTTAGCCAAAATGTTCAGCTTCCAGGACATGGAGGCAAGTCCTACAGCGGCTTCTCGATCACGGCTTTGCCCCATTGTGAGGAGGGTCGGCGCGAAGGTAACTGTCAATCAGAAGATCACAGAGATTTTTATCCCGCCCACTTATTGTCTTCAGACGGGAAACTGGGAAAATTAAAGGACACGAACATAAATTATCCAAATTGCGTCCAGTTAATTTCACCCAATGTTTATTTCTAAACGCCGACATCAATTTAGATCTGTGGTAGCTAGGTTCCCATTTCCATGACTCGCGTTGTCGGAATTCTCTATTTGCATAGCATTGTAAACAAATAATTAGCTCACCGATCGTATCAGCGGGTTGGTTCCTGTGATATCTGACTCCACGCAGAAATAATTGCATTACCGAGTCGCCATGCGGGAAATCTTCCATTGCAACATTGAGATTTCGGGGAGACTGCGGAGTAAAGCTGTGATTCATTAACTCCGTGTCGGCTAATCCCAGTAATGAAGTCACGAACCTTGGTTAGCCTTTTAGGTAAGAGTAAGCTGGGTGTTAAGACTTACGATAAACCTTGGTTAGCCTTTTAGGTAAGAGTAAGCTGGGTGTTAAGACTTATGTTAAACCTTGGTTAGCCTTTTAGGTAAGAGTAAGCTGGGTGTTAAGACTTATGTTAAACCTTGGTTAGCCTTTTAGGTAAGAGTAAGCTGGGTGTTAAGACTTATGTTAAACCTTGGTTAGCCGTTTAGGTAAGAGTAAGCTGGATGTTAAGACTTATCCCAGCGATGAAGTCACAAACCTTGGTTAGCCGTTTAGGTAAGTGTAAGCTGGGTGGTAAGACTTATCACAGTGATGAAGTCACAAACCTTGGTTAGCCGTTTAGGTAAGAGTAAGCTGGGTGTTAAGACTTATGTTAAACCTTGGTTAGCCTTTTAGGTAAGAGTAAGCTGGGTGTTAAGACTTATGTTAAACCTTGGTTAGCCGTTTAGGTAAGAGTAAGCTGGATGTTAAGACTTATCCCAGTGATGAAGTCACAAACCTTGGTTAGCCGTTTAGGTAAGTGTAAGCTGGATGGTGAGACTTATCACAGTGATGAAGTCACAAACCTTGGTTAGCCGTTTAGGTAAGAGGAAGCTGGATGTTGACATTTATCACTTTCAAGCTGTTGGCTCCACGATTTTACTGACGTCCAAGTTTGCTCGTTCATACTGAAAAGATCGCTTTTTTTAAATTTTCTTTCTGCCTCGTCAAGGCTTCCACGTCAGACATTTTTCAAATAAATCAAATAAATGATTCTTATCGGACAAATTACCCTTGTAGAATTAAGCCGGTGTTGAGTTGGCTATGAATAAAAAAATTCCTTTGGATGAAGAAAGTTAATTATGTATAGCGTTGACGTGTGCCGAGTGGTTTGGTGGCAATAGAGCTTTAAATGTAGTTAGAATACAGGAGCGAGGTCTTGAGATCGAACCTTAAGTTTAGTTGTTTTTTTTTTTTTTTTTTTTTTTTTTTTTTAGGGGGGGGGGGGGGGGGGGGTCAAAAGTAAAAACAAAAAAGACATTTTTCAAATAAATCAAATAAATGATTCTTATCGGACAAATTACCCTTGTAGAATTAAGCCGGTGTTGAGTTGGCTATGAATAAAAAAATTCCTTTGGATGAAGAAAGTGAAATATGTATAGCGTTGACGTGTGCCAAGTGGTTTGCTGGCATTAGCGCTTCAAATGTAGTTAGAATACAGGAGCGAGGACTTGAGATCGAACCTTAAGTTTAGTTGTTTTTTTTTTTTTTTTTTTTTTGTTTTTTTTTTAAGGGGGTGTGGGGGGAGGACAATATACAAAAAAAAAGGAACAATTCATGCAGCACGGCATATTTAAGTGACAGAGTGTGTGTGTACTAGTAATGAACACCGTGGATAAATTTATATAAGACCTGTTTTACAGGTTATTCAAAGTTTGATTATCATGTATCTAGCAATAACAGGTTGGCTAAGAAAGTTGGACAGCAGAACAAACATGAGTATCCAAAGGGCAAAAAAATGTCCGTTAATAATAGTTAATTATTACAGAAGTTAGATTGTGGGGTTTTTAGCTTATATGAGAAGTACACAGTTCTGGTTATATGAGAAGTACACAGTTTAGGTTATATGAGAAGCACACAGTTTTGCTTATATGAGAAGTATACAGTTTTGCTTATAGGAGAATAGCACAGTTCAGATTATAGGAGAAGTACAGAGTTGTGCGCTGCGAATCTATGTCAGATGAGAGAGCGTCCAGTACAATCTCAATATATTTATGTTGGCAACTTTCCCGGATTTATTTTCAGAACAGAGACGTGAGGTACTCGATGAATGAGTCAACCTACAATTTAAGATACACATTATGACAATTCTATGGCCGCACACGAGGGCATTTTGGAAAACGTAACCACGTGACAATAGATTTCCTCCAATGATACGATTGTTATTCTACACGCGCTAACACCAGTTCTATGCGCGACTTCCAGCATTTGTAACTGGAACTATAATATAAATTATCTTTGTTAGTTGTAACGCACGTACACGCGGGTATGTTAAAGACATGGCGCCCAGCCATATCTCTAACTGTGGGCGATATCCTAGTGATGGGGTCCATTCAATCAGCTTGACATGGAACTAAACTACAACACTACTTAACATGATCAGTAATGAATCGCCCATTACGATCACTTAATAAATTTTTCTACGCAAAAAAAAAAAGGATATAACATGCGTTTTCTTTACGATGCGGCCAAATAGACTGGTGAAATGACTAAGAACTAATTTTGATTGTTACCCACCTGATATAGGACACACAGGTAGTAATGACGTCAAGGTCTGTGACCAAACAAGAGATTATGGCCCAGCACACGTCTCAATTTCAATAGGGTGTGATAAATATTCGTTTCAGAAGTGGTTGTTGGGACATGAGAATATTAATAGAGTACATGGGCGTGAACTTAAAGTGTGCAGTGACGTATCACGGGGGAAGGCGTGTAGCAAAAATTGGGATTCCTAAATGTGCGTTACTTGAGTTCATGTTTTGTCGAATGAATTTTGTATATGGGGAGTACACGCATTGCTGCATTGCTGTCGCCAATGTTTGGCGAACTATAACTTAGCATAAGATTATTTAACATCCATTCTCCATTGTTTCTCTTACATAAGCCAATGAATAATCAACCGCTCTGTCACTTTTCTACCCCCCTCCCCACCCCACATCATGTCGTCGTTCTATAAGACCACATTTATTGTACGCGTTTACGCCTGGGGCAAATCAACGCTAAATACGGTGTGTAACGTCCCCATCAATGATCTATCTCACAACACGCTGCGGTCGAGGGTTAGCACATATGTAACACTTTGATGGATCGCATGTCTAAGCTGTGGCGCCGGGGATCATTTAAATGAAGATGCTAACAAACTCACGTTTTTTTTTTTTTAAAAAAAGGTAGGGTATTGGTTTCTGGAAGGAATCCGGTTTCAAACCGGTTGTCGGTTATTCCAATGCATTCCCAACTGTTCAACAAAAACATTTCAGATTAAGATCTTTAATTAGAAAGCAGAAAATCTATTTAGAATAGTCAAATGAACTCTCCTTTTAATACAGTTTGTTACCAGCACTTGACCTATTTGATAATTAGTTAACAAACTGTGACAATGAGATCGGCACAAAAGTAAACGTTTTTTCTATATGTATGGTAGAAAACACGCTGCGTATGTCATTCCAATGGGCATCTATGTTTGGGAAAGTTCGATATGGTTAAAGAAGCCAAAGGAATGACTGTTTGACACAATATACTGTATTTTTAAAGAGTTTTTACGCTGTTGTTTTTTTTTTATTAATTTACATACACTTGATCGGCTCCCAAACCGATAACGTGTTTGTTTAACATCACTTACGTTAAACCATTTGGAAACAACGCGTTGTATAGAAGCTTTAACCGGGTTTTGTCTACCTTCGAATTGTCCTGTCTACATTAAAATAATTAATTAATGTTTACTAGAAAGTCGCTTCTGAACTGACTTCAGAAGCCATCAGAATTTAATTACCAACAGAAGTCCTAGGTTTGACCCGCTTGTCCTACATCCCTGGGCAAATATGACCAGTAAGGGGATACAGGGAAATAATGAGAAAGGAGACACCACAAAACGACCGGTTGGGGGGGGGGGGCGGAGCAAATAGTTCGAGGGCTTCATTGAGCCCTGGTGCTCCATTTGACTACCCCCTCCCCCACTCCGATCGCCTGTGGCGTCACTGACACACGGCGTGAGGAATCGAATAGCCTAAAACCAAAGATATCAGAGGCTCGTTAGCAGCTCTTCAGCGCTATGGATAGACGTATCTGTATTTCGCCATAGAATCTATTGATACCACCCGACTGGATCTGACCCGTCTTCATGATAGGTCATTCCGCCCTTTTTCCTTCTATTAAACCTACTTTTTATTTTGAATTTATGAAACGCTGGAAATAGTATTAGTGAAACTTTGTAAAAGTCATAACTTAATACAAACAAACTTTCAGAACTTGACAAACAACAAAACATGGAACTGCAATAAATCCTGAAAGGCTGCAAAAATCTAAAATCACAATTTGTATTTTATTCCAATAGCTAACGGAGGTGATATTAAACAAATTTAACTAGATATCATTAAGGAAGTCGGCAACCCAGTGGGGAAAAGTAATAAGTGCATATTTACTGCAATACATCTGGTTTACATATATTTTTTGTATATATTTTAAATGAATTGAATAAATAGTACTAGTTAGTGGGTCCTTCATAAACGAGCTGGTCGATCATTGAACACTTACACCGGGTCAATTCTCTCTCACCTCGTTGGGTCCTTCATAAACGAGCTGTTCGATCATTGAACACTTACACCGGGTAAATTCTCTCTCACCTCGTTGGGTCCTTCATAAACGAGCTGTTCGATCATTGAACACTTACACCGGGTCAATTCTCTCTCACCTCGTTGGGTCCTTCATAAACGAGCTGGTCGATCATTGAACACTTACACCGGGTCAATTCTCTCTCACCTCGCTGGGTCCTTCATAAACGAGCTGTTCGATCATTGAACACTTACACTGGGTCAATTCTCTCTCACCTCATTGGGTCCTTCATAAACGAGCTGTTCGATCATTGAACACTTACACCGGGTCAATTCTCTCTCACCTCATTGGGTCCTTCATAAACGAGCTGTTCGATCATTGAACACTTACACCGGGTCAATTCTCTCTCACCTCATTGGGTCCTTCATAAACGAGCTGTTCGATCATTGAACACTTACACTGGGTCAATTCTCTCTCACCTCATTGGGTCCTTCATAAACGAGCTGTTCGATCATTGAACACTTACACCGGGTCAATTCTCTCTCACCTCATTGGGTCCTTCATAAACGAGCTGTTCGATCATTGAACACTTACACTGGGTCAATTCTCTCATGCCTCCCTCAATCAATCGCCGTTATCTTGGGTGAGTTGCGAGCACCTTCGCACAGAAAAAAATACCAACCAGACGTGTTAATGGATGAGACATCCGGGTCTTGTTAAAGTTCACTCTAGTAACCACTTTACCTAGTAACTCACGTGAACGGTTGATAGCCCGAACTGTTGTGAGCTAGACAAATATCTGTATCACCTGATGATTTAAAGGTACCTATGTGCCTTGCAGTGGGCGTTTTTTTTTTCCTAGGCATAACATAACGAGTCTCTTTTAAAAGGATTGTTTCTGGTACTAAGCTTCTATCTTTTCACAGATTTTTTTTTTTTTTGGGGGGGGAGAGGGTGTTATTGCGGTTGCCCCACCCCCCTCAAAAAATCCCTTAAAACCCCACCAACATATGCGCACCCACAGCCAAGCTCAGACAGAATTAGAACCTATGCGATGATTTAGGTGGTTATTTGAGAGTATTCACAGGTGGTCACAGTATATAGGACACATAACTGGAAGGAGAACGGAATAGGTCCGATATATGCTGGTGTTTAATTGTAGGTTTCGATGGTTTGACCTGCCATGATGGATTGCGGTGCCCTTTTGAACATAAAAATGTTTGCCAAAGTCTGGTGCAGGGTGAGCGATAAAAACGTTGTCTTGACAGTAATTCATACTTGATGAATTCGCCGCCGGACATGTGTCCAAAAGAAATTTCTCTTAATGTTGATAGCTTCTGATCGAGCTTACATCACGATGACGCCAATGTCTTCCTTGGGTTTCCCTACTCTCTATAACTATAAGTCCTTTAAGAGCCCAATTTTAACAAGGAACCTTTTCGTCAATAGTTTATCAAAACAAATTTAAAACTAATAAAGCATTTACTTCATTAAGAATTAAAGATGATAGCTATGTACTGAATGGAGAATACATAAGAACAACATATTCCATCCCTTCCGAAACAAATGTAGGTTAATTAATTTTTTTTAAAAATGAATTCAGTGACAACACTGCAATGAATTCAATATTATTTTCTTTATAAATCATAATCATTAGTTTTGCCCAACTATCAGAAACATATGTACTCACTCTAACTGGCGCCCTCATGTGTTCAATTGGCCTGCTCGTTTGGGAGCTCGGTTATTCAAAAAACTGACTCATCTTTTACGTTTACCAATGAACTGGCTTACAACAATGAGCGTGCTCGTCAAGCTGCCAGCAATGTATCTAATGTTATTCCAGAAGACGTATTATTTTTATTGGTCAATTTGCAATGCCACCAGCCAGCTCGATAGGATTCATACGCTCTTTCAATGACGGGGTTAACAAGATAACACAAGCCACGTGAGAGGCTCAACCCGAGGTGCAGTTAACACTGACAATCCATTAGTCGTAAGTTCTATGAGATATGCAACTCCCAAAAGCTGCTGTGTATTATCAAATGTGTCAATATGCAACGCGAACGGTGTCACAAGATTAGCAACTAACTGAAGGGTGGACGGAATAGGTCAGATATAACAGGCGTTAGTTTGTTTGCATGCCTGATGAAGCACCTTGGACGGAATAGGTCAGATATAACAGGCGTTAGTTTGTTTGCATGCCTGATGAAGCACCTTGGACGGAATAGGTCAGATATAACAGGCGTTAGCTTGTTTGCATGCCTGATGAAGGACCTTGGACGGAATAGGTCAGATATAACAGGCGTTAGTTTGTTTGCATGCCTCATTGAAGCACCTTGGACGGAATAGGTCAGATATAAAAGGCATTAGCTTGTTTGCATGCCTGATGAAGGACCTTGGACGGAATAGGTCAGATATAACAGGCGTTAGCTTGTTTGGATGCCTGATGAAGCACCTTGGACGGAATAGGTCAGATATAACAGGCGTTAGCTTGTTTGGATGCCTGATGAAGCACCTAGCCTCACCGACAACCGAATTACACCATTTATGTCTTGTCTCTAACGGTGGGAAAGAACAAAATTCTAAGTACTGCATGACGTTAAATGGAAAGCTTTATGAAATATATAGAAGGGCCATTATCGTCCTGTCCAAAAGATTTTTTCGCCAAACAATTTATCTATTTTGTCAAGCTAATGTTTGGATAATGCAAGATACCCTTTATCCCAAGTTGTACAAATAGACAATTGCGGTTAATTGGAGTTAATAAATTATGCGAATATGTGTTTAATTTAAAAGTGAAATACACAATAAACAGAAATAAACAGAACGTATTAAATGTAGCCAATTGTGGGCCATAAAAATTAAATCAAAGCATAACGTGACTAAAGAGTTATGTGCAGATAAAACACTTGAATGAATCACTTGTTTGGAAAATATATTGACCTTTTTCTCGCTGGGCGTGAGCGAGTGTAGAAGAACTAACATGTGAGCAAATGTAGAAGAACTAACATGTGAGCAAATGTAGAAGAACTAACATGTGAGCAAATTTAGAAGAACTAACATGTGAGCAAATTTAGAAGAACTAACATGTGAGCAAATGTAGAAGAACTAACATGTGAGCAAATATAGAAGAACTAACATGTGAGCAAATGTAGAAGAACTAACATGTGAGCAAATGTAGAAGAACTAACATGTGAGCAAATATAGAAGAACTCGCATGTGAGCAAATTTAGAAGAACTAACATGTGAGCAAATTTAGAAGAACTAACATGTGAGCAAATGTAGAAGAACTAACATGTGAGCGAATGTAGAAGAACTAACATGTGAGCAAATGTAGAAGAACTAACATGTGAGCAAATGTAGAAGAACTAACATGTGAGCAAATGTAGAAGAACTAACATGTGAGCAAATATAGAAGAACTAACATGTGAGCAAATGTAGAAGAACTAACATGTGAGCAAATGTAGAAGAACTAACATGTGAGCAAATATAGAAGAACTAACATGTGAGCAAATGTAGAAGAACTAACATGTGAGCAAATATAGAAGAACTAACATGTGAGCAAATGTAGAAGAACTAACATGTGAGCAAATGTAGAAGAACTAACATGTGAGCAAATATAGAAGAACTAACATGTGAGCGAGTGTAGAAGAACTAACATGTGAGCAAATGTAGAAGAACTAACATGTGAGCAAATACAGAAGAACTAACATGTGAGCAAATGTAGGAGAACTAACATGTGAGCAAATGTAGAAGAACTAACATGTGAGCAAATATAGAAGAACTCGCATGTGAGCAAATTTAGAAGAACTAACATGTGAGCAAATTTAGAAGAACTAACATGTGAGCAAATGTAGAAGAACTAACATGTGAGCGAATGTAGAAGAACTAACATGTGAGCAAATGTAGAAGAACTAACATGTGAGCAAATGTAGAAGAACTAACATGTGAGCAAATGTAGAAGAACTAACATGTGAGCAAATATAGAAGAACTAACATGTGAGCAAATGTAGAAGAACTAACATGTGAGCAAATATAGAAGAACTCGCATGTGAGCAAATTTAGAAGAACTAACATGTGAGCAAATGTAGAAGAACTAACATGTGAGCAAATGTAGAAGAACTAACATGTGAGCGAATGTAGAAGAACTAACATGTGAGCAAATGTAGAAGAACTAACATGTGAGCAAATGTAGAACAACTAACACGTGAGCAAATGTAGAAGAACTAACATCTGAGCATCCAACACAAAACTGGCAATGCTTTAAGACGTGCGATGTCTACTCAATCCCTGTGATTATTATTTTATTTTTATTTTTTGGTTGTAACTCCAAAGCAATATTTCACGGTTAAAAAGTTGTTCTAACATAAAATGGTAGTCTGGGGCCCCATCAATGGCTCCGTCCATTAGTTTGGTAATCTGTAAAATAATTAAACACAGCCTCCCGTACAAGTCAAAATTAAAACTGCTTGAGTTACAAAAGAATCTGATCTCCTTTGTGAGGCCCCTCTCCCAAAAGACACGACCAATGCAATTTTGCAGTAAATCTCGTGTCAAGATCTGAAGCTGGCGTCACCTGGCAAGCAGAACCAAACTTACAATGTTCATTATTTTGTTATTTACGCGCACAAATCTGCACTCCCCTAAGTTTGATCATCTGGATTAAGTAAACTCATGCCATATCCCTGCCAATTATTAATGATTTGGCATACGGCGTACACCCACGCACGCAGAATTGAGTGCCCCGAATAAGCATGACCCATAACCATCAAGCTGACTTTTAGAAGTTTTCCCCCTTGGCTCTTCAAGCGTCTCCCACTCTCAACCTATTCAAACTTGAATTCCGGGCAGTTTGGCGTAGCTAGAGTTGGTGCAGCCCGGGGCGGGACAGCTAGTTTTTCACGAGAAAACATTGCATGTGGCCGAAGTATGCCAGCCCTCCATTAAAACAAATAATAATTATTGAAAAAATGGAACGCCTTCTTCGACCCCCCATACTGAATCCGACGGTCCTTGTTTTTTGGTGTTTGTTTTTTTCAATACTTTCACAAATAACACCTAATGAGGAAAGTTTCTTTATCATAAGTGTTGTTGGACATTATCAAACTTTATTGAAAGATAGAAGTGTTAACAGTTTTTTTACTAGTCTCGCAAATTATACAAATGCCATTTGAGAGTGGAAAAATTTGATAAGATTTTTTTTTCCATTAAGTTAAAAAGCGAATTGTAGAAGTTACCAAATAAACATGTGACTTGTGACACATAGTAAAATATAAATAAATATTTTTTTCCCACGTATAATCAAACTTCAATGGTACCCCTGCTCTCGTTATCCAATTGCATCCCAGGTTGGAAAACCTTGAGGTAAACCATTATGCATTTTGCTTTTCAATTTATAAGTAAGGTGGTACGAGGGTGAGAACAAGTGATTTGGCAAAAGAAAATATGGCCCAATGATATAAAATGTGATCTTGCATGAGATAATGAGTTCATGTACGAGAAATTGTGATCATAAGTGAGAATCTGCAGTCAGGCCAGATAAACTGTGATCAGATGAGAGAAGCTGTGGTCCAATAAGAGAAGTTTTGGTCAGATAAGAGAAGCTTTAGACATAAATGAGAAAATATGGTCATACAAGAGAAAATGTGGTCAAGCGAGAGAAGCTGTGGTCAGACAAGAGAAACTGATCAGACGAGAGAAACTGGTCAGACGAGAGAAACTTTGGTCAAACATGAGAAAATGTGGTCAGACCAGAGAAAATGTGGTCAGGTGAGAGAAACTGTGGTCATACGTGAGAAAATGTGGTCAGACGTGAGAAACTGTGGTCAGACTCTCACTGAGAAATTGTGGTCAGGCGTGAGAAATTGTGGTCAGACGTGAGAAACTGTGGTCAGGTGAGAGAAACTGTGGTCAGACGTGAGAAATTGTGGTCAGACGTGAGAAACTGTGGTCAGACGTGAGAAACTGTGGTCAGACGTGAGAAACTGTGGTCAGGTGAAAGAAACTGTGGTCAGCCGTGAGAAATTGTGGTCAGACGTGAGAAACTGTGGTCAGACGAGAGAAACTGTGGTCAGGTGAAAGAAACTGTGGTCAGACAAGTGAAGCTGTTTTCGGGCGGCTTTAACCTTAACAAATCAAAGATCTGTAAGAGGATTAGGCGAAACCCTCTCTGTCATATAACAAGAAATAGACTCTTATGATCAAACAATAAAAAAAGTGTCCTACAATGTACTGGGTTAAGGCAATCATTCCGAAGTTTCAATAGAAGGCAACATACAAATAACACAATCATGCCGTAACCAATAACACACTCATGCCGTAACCAATAACACACTCATGCCGTAACCAATAACACACTCATGCCGTAATGCCAATAACTAGATAATCCGGCCGAGATTGAGATGTTTCTCTGGAAGGCATAGATTTTCTTGTCGTGGACGCCGCTTATCTTGATCAAGCCAAACTCCAAGAGGCGGGTTCAGAGTGATGGGCTGCTGGTAGGGCAAATAAATGCCAGGGCAATGCCAAGTACTGAACGTTTTAGATTGGTGTCAATATTGTGAAGGATGCTTTTACACATAAGTAATTACTTATATCAGTATCAGTGGTCTCCAAATTTTCAATGATGCATCCTTTAATTTAGATGCGAAAAGATTTATTTTACCACAGTGTATTTTTGTAATTATATACGGAATTTGTGACTAAATAAATATCTTTAAAATATAATAATTCTTGTAATGTGGTCATGTGCAACCTGCAGGAAATGTAATGTAGTACTAGTAGCACACGTGCCAACGTTTGGGAGAAACATGTATTTCCATCATTCCATCCCATATCCGTCTGTAGACAAAACTGATATTGTTACATCAAATTAACTTAACGGTGGCGGGTTTATTATAAATATGAAGGCATGTGACGAGTGCTAGCAGGCTTCTTTGCTTGTTTACAAGTTAGTATTGTAAAAAATGAGGGAATCTAGTGGTTAAACGTTCTTCATAAATTAAGCATGGCTTGACATTTTATGGTTATTTGCCAGCATGTTTCCCCATTACATGCTTTTATCTCATAAAATTAACTCAGCTATGTCGTCAGGTAATATTTATGTATCTCATTTTTTAAAAATTATCATTTTGGCGTAGCAAAAATATGCATAATAAAAAGTATTTTAGCATTAGGGATCACACGTGCCAGATTGAATTATAAATGATGTGATGTTAAAGCATCATAAAAATCAGACGCAGTGCAAATATGATAAAGACAAAAAAAAACAAAACGGTTTTTGCTTATCAGACCATTTTAATGGCCTCATTCTCTCAGCATCCATTAGAGCTGGACTGTACATGCACAGAAACTCGTGATTATCGATATAATGCATAAACAACAAACTGTCACCACTAAGCACTCAAGCGTAACGGTGTCCGAAAGTGTGCTGAGGGTCCGCACGGAACTCTTCAAGTAGGTGACAATTTTTCCATACTGAAAGTACTCCAGTTCAATCCTATTGAATGATCATAAATGCTCTGACACTGGCGACATTTTTGTATCGTTTTTTCGACTGCGGTAACAACTTCTTTCACTGAATTTTTAACTCTTAACATCCCTTATCTGGATCGATTCAATTGTAAATGCAGTGAACGTTCTATATTAGGTCAATGAGCGAAACAAAGTATGGGAAAACCGGTAAATAAGGACGCAACACAACAACAAACGTGTTGGCAACAAGCCTTTTTCAGCGAAACAGTAACAGTAAAAATATCAAATAGACATGACACTTAGCTACGCTGTTTTATCCGCGAGGACAAGAGGGGAATGTGGAATGTATGAATTGATCACATTCTGCACACGTGATTTAAATGCACACACACACAAACTGTCCCATTAATCCTTGTGTAAATAACTGAAACCTGCGGTTAACAGGAGAATTCACGTGAGGCATCACGCTCATGAGATTTGAGACAAACTGTCAAGACAATAGCCGGGGGAAAAAAAAGAGTTAAACATGGGTAGGATATGCCTAATCAAGCTAATGCAGCCGTACAACGTGGAACAATGAATATTTTACAATGATTCTACGGAGCATTTTGTCTCTGTATGAATAAATTACAATGCAACAGAAAGAGGAGTTGCTTTGGTGGGGGGGTGGGGTGTTTAGTGAAAACGTACAAAATACTGACATGAACATCTTTAATTTAAAAACAAACATTTCAACAACAACAACAACAACAACAACACTATTTTTAAAAACACCATTGAAATAAAAGTTTCCTTATGTACATCCATCATCTGTTGGGGATGTTCTGGTGAGCAAGTTCTGTTGAGCATGTTCTGTTGAGCGTGTTCTGTTGGGCATGTTCTGTTGAGCATGTTCTGTTGGGCATGTTCTGTTGCGCATGTTCTGTTCGGCATGTTCTGGTGACCATGTTCTGTTGGCCATGTTCTGTTGTGCATGTTCTGAGCATGTTCTGTTGAGCATGTTCTGTTGAGCATGCTCTGTTGAGAATGTTCTGTTGAGCATGTTCTGTTGATAATGTTCTGGTGAGCATATTCTGTTGGGCATGTTCTGTTGAGCATGTTCTGTTGGGCATGTTCTGGTGAGCATGTTCTGGTTAATTAAAAAACAAACATTTCAACAACAACAACAATAACATTTTAAAAAACACCATTGAAATAAAAGTTTCCTTATGTACATCCATCATCTGTTGGGGATGTTCTGATGAGCATGTTCTGTTGAGCATGTGCCGTTGGGCATGTTCTGTTGGGCATGTTCTGTTGAACATGTTCTGGGGAGCATGTTCTGTTGAGCATTTTCTGGTGACACATTGCTGACGAGATCACCAGATTAATGATGAGATAACCCATAGCCGACTAGATAAGAAGGCTAATCATTGGATAACCCATAGCCGACTGGGTTAGCAGTTTAATCACTGGATAACCCATAGCCGACTGGATTAGGAGTGTAATCACTTGATAACCCATAGCCGACTGGATGAGCAGTTTAATCACTGGATAATCCATAGCCGAATGGATTAGCAGTTTAATCATTGGATAACCCATAGCCCATTAGATTAGCCGTTTAATCACTAGATCACCCATAGAAGACTGGATTAGCAGTTTAATCATTGGATAAACCATACCCGACTGGATTAGAAGTTTAATCACTGGATAACCCATAGTCGACTAGATTAGCCGTTTAATCACTGGATAACCCATAGCCCATGAGATAGCAGTTTAATAATTGGATAAACCATAGCCGACTGGATTAGCTGTTTAATCATTGGATAACCCAAGCCGACTGGATTAGCAGTTTAATCATTGGATAACCCATAGCCGACTAGATTAGCCGTTTAATCATTGGATAACCCATAGCCCATTAGATTAGCAGTTTAATCAATGGATAACCCATACCCGACTTGATTAGCATTTTAATAACTGGATAACCCATAGCCGACTTGATTAGCATTTTAATAACTGATAACCCATAGCCGACTTGATTAGCATTTTAATAACTGGATAACCCATAGCCGACTAGATAAGAAGGCTAATCACTGGATATTTTAATAAAATGTCTATGTCTAAATAGATATCAAGGCTATTTTTCTTCTTTTGTTTGTTGCAGGATCCATCCAACTTATTAGTATACCATATCCCATGGTGACGTCATCGACCTTTAAAGTCGACCCTCCTCCCCCGCCACCAATCCCCAATGTAAACTGACGTCTTAAGAAGCTGATATAAGATGATATGTGTCTACAACTCTTAAAGTGTCCACCTCCCTTTAAATATTCTTTATTGTGAAGAGATTCAAGATCTCACTGGACATTTAAAGCACTATTTAAACACGATGAAAAGGGGGTCTTCTAAACCCAAAATCGATTTCTGTGTTGATTCTTACAATTCATTCCTCTCCCCCTACTTTCTTTTTTCACAAACACACGATTATAGAAAATCATATTAAATGGGCACGCATGAACCAATATTTAACCCTCCCCCCCCCCAACCCCCTTTGTGGAGGGCTTTAAAAGAGCTTTGGCTCGACGGCTCGCTAAAACCACTTCCTAATGTCAAAAAAAAAAAAAAAAAACCCGGGAAAAATTAGAATAAAATCTTAAATACCTTTGTATTCGAGTGACCAAAAAAAAAGATAAAACATGAGCTTAAATGTTCGTTCATATCCGCATGTTCTGTTGCGCGGTTCACGTCCACATGTTCTGTTGCGCGGTTCACGTCCACATGTTCTGTTGCGCGGTTCACGTCCACATGTTCTGTTGCCATCTTAATTTTGAACTCTGCAAATCACTCTAACATCCCAAAAGTCAATATAGCAGTGACAAGTGGCCTATGGGGTCAACAGCAGCGGGCGCCAGGAATATACATAACTGTTATATAGTTAGTTCTGTCCGTCACATCTGTTACTTGTTAACTCAGACAGTCTTAATTAAGCCCGTATCTCCGGCCGGCACAGACTTTTTTTTTATTATTCACATTTACATAGACGAGGCGGTCATTTGATACCGGAAGGAGAAGCATTGATATCTTTCCGAGTGTCAATTTTGTTTTGTTTTAAGTACACTATTTACATAGACGGTCGAGGTGGTGATTTTAATAAGAAGTTCACATTTACATAGACGAGACGAGGTGGTCATTTCATATGAGAAGAAGAAGACCTGGTATCTGTCTGTGTCATTATTTTGTTTGTTTTGGTTTAAGTACGCCATTTCTTCAAGGGGTGTCAAATATTTTTTGAATGTACCAAGAACGCCCTAAGCCACCTTAGTACATTAAACATTATACATTAAAGGGTCGTGATGCTTAGTTCCTCTGTGCTATACATTGAAGGATTGCAATCCTAAAACTTTGAACGACCCCCTGAGATTGATGGGCTGTTTAACCTTGCAGCGTGCTGAAAAAGCACGCCCGCCTGTGGCGTTTCAGTCCTTTGTGTACAAGTTTAACCAAGATGTGATGATTGCATTAACACATGTTTTTTGGGTTTTTTTTTTAAATTGAATTTGTTTATCTACTGTTACGCACTGGCTTCTAATATGAGAAATTAATCTCCTATTTTAATTTTAATTGGATTGTTGTAAACAGTGCCTAACAAAGGACGATACCATAGAGTCAAAAATATTAAAGATACGACACCCAAAACAGTTGCTAGCCACAATTAATAAGATTTATTATGTCTTAAGATATTTACAAAAGAAAAGAAAATATAATGACAATCTTCAACTTACAGTATGGTAGATCTTGTACCGGTACACAGTTAACAAAGTTAGTATAATGTGCCAATGAATAATGATGAAATGCGAAAAAAACACATATAAGTATGAGCACACAAATACACAAAGAATAATACACGCCTCGTAAAGTTAATAATATCTATCTGAATCTCCGTCTCTCCGTATCTGTCAATCCTTTATTATATGTGGGTCTACCGACGCGCCTAGAAACACCTTTACTTTTCCAGAACAAATCGAGACACTAGTAGGCATACTAACAAATGTGTAATTGATCGTCAGTTGTAAACAAGATACATCAAAGAGAATTTAAACCACGCCCACAACAAACGCTACCGTCTGCTAGGGATCTAATTTAGGTCAAGCAAAGTTCACGCACGGGGATTGTGTGCTACATAACATCCACTCTGAATATTATTTGATTATGTAAAGTCAGCACAGGACATCAACATGAACGTAAGAACAAATAAGAGTGGTGAATGTCTTCAAAGCAGGCTTCGACTTTCGGGTCAATACTTTCTTTTAAACTTTAAAAAAACAAAAGGTTTACAAAGAGTTGAACATTCCTGAAACGTATTCTAAAGTGGAGCATATTCCCGGCTTGACATTTCCATTCAACCAGGGAGAGTATAGAAGCAATTTAAAAAAAAAAAATATGTTAATTGTTATTTTAAGCTCAAATTCTCTTTTAAAAATAATTTCAAAGCGAACTTCTACTTCCTCTTTAGCATAGGCCATTAACAATATCATTCCATGCCTTCGGGTATTTTGCAATCTTCTCTAACTCTTTCAGATTTTTACGAATTCTTGCATAAAAGCTATCTTTAAAAAAGACATTTTTTTTAAAAATAAAATATTTCTTACACATATTAAATAATGCATACATTTATTCTTTTTAGATTTCCGCGAATGTTAAAGTAAATCAAAACAGCTGCTTCAATTAACGATAGGTTCAGGCAGAAATCAGGCCGCTGCCAAAAAAATGGTTGTGTATACTGTAAATTATATTTATTTTTCACTTAAAATATAATCATCCCCATTTTTTCAATGTAAGTTTGAACCAAGATATTTTAGAATCATTTTTTTTTTAAATCTTTAAAGATATTTGGCAAGAAGTCAGTGGGAATACTAAATTTACAAAGCAACCCATCATCTTTAAGCACTCCCCACCCACTCCACTCCGGTTGCAGGATCGGGTCAATTTAGCCGCAAAAAGTTTCCATCACCCTAGCTTCACACGCCACAAGAGTAATGTCCCCTGTGCCTGGCCGTACCACGACAGTTCAGGAAGGAAGAGCCTGTTGGCGCTGTACGAAGGGAACACTGCAAGCTTTCAGGCTTTTAATGAACGACTTCGTTCTTTCATTTCTTGGTTTTTAGGGCGAATCTTTTCAAGATTTTATTTCCCATTTAACAACCTTGTTGACTTCGTTTTTTCTTTCTCCAGTTTTGAGGGGGTTTTTCCCTTGGTTTATTCGACGAGAAAATGTTAACATAAACGTCTATACAAGGTTGTGTGAGGCAAAAGCATACCACATGGGGGAGATATACATATAAATATGTTACCGGCAATGAGTGAAATGCAGGCATTGTATAGAATGCCTAGGCATTCTATAGAATGCCTGGTGGTTTTAGGCAAAGTATGAAATATTTTATTTTCGTGATTATGTTACATACTTTGCCTAGGCATTTTATACATTTCCTATGTATTACATATAAAGGCAAAGTTTTAAAAGAGCGTAAAGAATTTTTTTTTTAATTGGAAAAACACATTTGAATACGAAAGATAACAATAAAACTGGAACTCAATGTGTCATCGAGCTACTTGTTGCAGCAAGTAAGGCTGGAGTGGCATTTTGAATTGCACTTAATCGTCTTTTTCAAACAAAGACACTTCATGTTTTGGCACCTCGTCTTGCATATACACCTCACGTATCCTTGACCGCTTCCTGCTCACTGAGAGATAGCAGCAGATCGGAGAGGTATTTCATGGGCCGGGACGTCTTCAACTCTCAATAAATCTTTTGGACATACAGCGAACTGTGATCTCGAATACAATTGTTTCAAGATTCATTGTGCAGTTCCAAGTCGATAAAAGCCGTCTTCTGTCTCTGTCATAACAACTGCCAACAGATTGCGCGAGTCACCCCGTCCCTTGTCAACGCCAGGAATAGCAACTCTCACAGTGGCTCCTAAAGGTGCAGGCGGGAACTTTTTGTCAGAGTTTATTATCATTTTTTTGGCCTGGATTTCAAGGTTCGATTTAGATTCTTTTCTAGCCTCTACAGCTCTCTTTATCTTGAAACACAAGCTGCACAAAATACCAACACCATAACCTTCTATTTCCTCGTCTCCATCGTCTTTAGCAGCATGCCCACAGATCACATGAACATTACGGTGACAGTTTCGGCACGTATGGGCGCCGCTGCTTTCTTTTAAGCAGACACAACAAACACCAGAAGGGGAAGGCTCTTCGGTAACCATGACGTCACAATCAGTTTGGTTTCCTCCATTACTGGTTGCATTCTCTTCAGTATTCTGTATAGCAGGCTCTGTATCTTGCATCTGACGATTTGCTTCTTCCTGCTGTGTTGTTTTTACGCTTTCTATTATTTTTTCGAGTTCTTCCTCAGTCTGTATGTCTTGCAAAACGTCAAGGGGTATGGAAGACGTTGCAAGGCCCACTTTAGCTTTGCAGCCAAACAGAGCTTCATAAGGTGTTCTCTTGATCCCAGAATGAAAGGCCCTGTTCTTCATAAGTTGAATGAATCGTAGTCCCTCAGCTCAGTGGTCAGTTTTTTCATCTTGCTTTTAAGCACATAGCATGTTTTCGACGTCTCGATTAGCTCTTTCGACACTGCCCTGGCTTTGTGAGTGGCGCGGTTTACCATGGACGATGATCTTCAACTTGGGCCAGTGCTCCTTTAGACTGTTCACCAAATTGTTGGTAAATTCCCGGCCATTATTGGACTGTAGAATTGATGGAGCTCCAAGCAAAGTAAATATTTCCACTAATGTGTAGGCTACCTCTTCCGCCCTCTTGGATGTTAAAGCCCTCAGAACCACAAACTTTGTGAGATGTTCTTGGTACACCATTATAAATGTATATTCCATGTCAGGAGGGGATTGAAAATCGATAAGATCGACCTGACCACGGGAGTTGAATTCAGAAAAAATCATAGGCTTCACCACAACACCCTTTGTGACACCTTTTTGTTTCTTCTGGCACGGATCACAAAGGTGTGGGGGGGGGGAGGTAAAGTTCAATATCATTACGTGTAATGTTCTTATACTTGTGTGAAAGTTCTTTCAACATTCTGTCCCTTCCTCCATGTCCCACGGTCAGATGAGCCTCGTGAAGTACCGTCAAATACTTCAGAATCCGTGACATAGAACTGAATAGCACTGTCGCCTTCTTCAACAGGATAGATCAACTTACTTTTGTTCTCTACCACCATTACATCATAGCGTTTCAGGAGCCAATAGTCTCGTGGTTTTTTCTGAGTTGTCATCCGAGCCATTTTCACATCATCAACCAGTTTTTGGTAACTAGTTTCCGTTAGAGAAACGCAGTTTTTAGCAGTATTGGCTCGTCATTGAGAAAGTTCATCGTAGAACCGCCGTTGCATGTAACATACCGTGATTCCTGATCTGAAGCTGCAATCTGATCTTCCAACATCTCGGCAGCCATCTTGAAACAATAGGGGTAGCGTCTTTGGCGGGAGTACGAAGCACGCGTGTCGCGATCACAACGCCACCACCAAGCAAAGAATCAAACATGAATGGCGGGGTGCTCTATACATTGCCGGGTCGCTCTTAGGAATTATATAGAATGCCTAGGAAATGTGTGAAATATAAACCATTTCATACTTTGCCTACAATTTTCAGGCATTCTATAGAATACCTAGGCATTCTATAGAATACCTTGGCATCCTATATAATGCCGGATTTCACACATTGCCGGTAACATATATATAAATATATATATATATATATATATATATA
>CAXITT010000288.1:421704-467235 GCA_964033795.1 Lymnaea stagnalis
AATTTAGAAACATTTTCGGTAGTGCGCATTTCACTTGACCCAGTTTGATCACAATCGAATGAATGGTATAGAAATGCATACTATAATTATATAGATAATAGAAGTGTGGAAAACGAATTTAGGACCCCCCTCCACAAATGGAATATTGTAGAATTGTTGTATTACTTCAGAAACCTACTTAATATGTCACACACTCAATTTAATATCACTATTTGTATTTGATTAAAAAGCTATCCATTCATGCTTTAGCTCTGTTTGAAATTATAGTTGTATAGCTTAAAATTATTGTTGTATAGCTTATATAGAAAAAACGAACATAGGACCCCTGGCTAAAAACGGAGTATTTTAAAATGGTTGTAATCATTTAAGAAACCTTTGCGGGCGGGCGTGCGCACAACATCTCTCTAAAATTTTATCGCATTGTAATAATGTAGAGGAGCGCATACGGAAATTATTTTTTATAAAGCTCCTAATGTAAGGAAAAAAACACGAATTTGGGGCGATTGCCAAAAATACGGAATATTTTAGTAGAGTTATAATGGCTTAGAAAAATGCTCTGGCTTATGGACAACAACTCACCTCAGTTTTATCGCAAGCGCTTGAATGATGTAGGAGCGCATGCGGTTTGAAATTATATTTATATAGCTCATTTTGTAAGAAACAAACATAGGGCCCCTGGCTCAACACTGAATATTTTAAAACGGTTGTAGTAATTTAAGAACCTTTGTGGGCGATAGAACAACATCTCACTAAATTTTTATCGCATTCTGAAAAATGGTATAGGAGCGCATAGAAAATTATTTTTTACAAAGCGCATATAAGAAAAAATAAGAATTTGGGTCAACGGCCCAAAACGGAATATTTTAAAAGTGTTGTAATGAATGGTTATGTTTATAGATAACAACTCGTCAAAGTTTTGTCGCAATCGCGTGAATGGTGCAGGAGCGCATACGGTTTGAAATTATATTTATATAGCTCGTATAAGAAAAAAACGTAAATAAGGCCGCTGGCTAAAATTGGAATATTTTGAAAAGTTTATAATAATTTAAAAACCTTTGCGGCCGTGCTTCCAACATCTCACCAAAGTTTTAAGTTTTATTGCAATCGGATAAATGGCGTAGGAGCGCATATGAAAATTATTTTTACAAAGCTCATATAAGAAAAAATACGAATTAAGGGCCAACGGCCGAATAAAAAAATATTTTTAAAAGTGTTTAAATAACACAGTAAAATGCATTTGCGCATGGACAACATCTCATTAAGTTTTGTAGCAATCGCATGATTGGTGTAGGAGCGCATACGGTTTGAAAATATATTTATATAGCTCATATAAGGAAAAACGAATATGAGGCCCCTGGCTCAAAAACGAATACTTTAAAACGGTTGTAATAATTTAGAAACCTTTATGGACATGCTTGCAACATCTCACCAAAGTTTTATTGGAATCGGATAAATGGGGTAAGAGCACATATGAAAATTATTTTTTACAAAGCTCATATAAGAAAAAATACGAATTAAGGGCCAACGGCCGAAAACAGAATGTTTGTAAAAATGTTTAAATAACACAGTAAAATGCACTGGCGCATGGACAACAACTCACTAAGTTTTGTAGCAATCGCATGATTGGTGTAGGAGCGCACACGGTTTGAAAATATATTTATATAGCTCATATTAGGAAAAACGAATATGAGGCCTCTGGCTCAAAAATGAATAATTTAAAACGATTGTAATAATTTAGAAATGTTTATGGACATGCTCGCAACATTTCACCAAAGTTTTATATGAATCGGATAAATTGCGTAGGAGCGCATGTGGAAATCATTTTCACAAAGCTCATATTAGAAAAAAAAAAACGAATTAAGGGCCAACGGCTAGGAACGGAACAGTTGATAAGGTTTTTAATGACTCAGTTAAATGGCCGGTTATGTGGACAACATTTGACCAAAGTTTTGTTGCAATCGCATGAATGGTGTAGGAGCGCATACGAGACATACAGACATACAGACAGACATACAAACATTCATTTTTATATATATAGATATTTTTATTTTAAATAACGCAATTGCGTTTGGTGCGTACTATTTTCTTTTCGGAAATGAAATCGTCTCAATTTAAGTCTTGTGTAAAAAATATTCGGTTTTAAAGTGGTCGGGACATGAGAATATTAATATAGTTCATGGGCGTGAAATAAAAAGTGTGCAGTGACGTATCACGGGGGAAGGGGTGTAGCAAATATTAGGTTTCTTAAATGTGCGTAACTTGAGTTCATGTTTTGTCAAGTAACTTTAGTGTATGATTGGAAGCTCACGCATTGCTGTCGCCAACGTTTGGTGGGCTATAACTAATTGTGATTACTTTGCGACGGCGACCATAAGGGCCTCTGCTAAGGTTGCCGACGCCATTCATCATGAAATATGTCTAGTGACAAGTACAATTAAGGCCCAGTTTTTTTGTTTTGTTTGGGTTTTTTTAACTGGTCGCTGCGGTGACAACCTGTCCACGTCATTTATCCCACCTCCACATTATTTTAGAACCGTCTTTTATTCCTCACTGAACTAAGTGCAGGACGCCGCGCTCCTGTTATAGAAACATGAACAACGAAACACGGCTTCTCATCAAATGAAAACGTAGTGATTACAGGATGTCCTTATTTTACCATGGGGTTCAGTTTGTTTAGCGCCTGCGTAACTTGAACTCCACCTTAATTTGCTAAGCAGCCTATCGAAACGTTAACTACATGTATACATCTACATGTATGTGTATGTATATAAATATAAATATATGTGTATATATATATATAAATATAAATATATATATATATATATATATATATGTGAGTGTGCGTGTTTTTGTGTGTGTGTGTTTGTGTATTTAGTAACATAAATATATGCCCATGTCCACACATACAATTTAAGATAGTACAATATATTTCAACATATTTAACTTATTCAAATATATTTCAGTGAAATCTTCGCCGCCACTCCGTTTTCTCAGATCTTCGCAGGTGTTCAGCGTTTTTTCCTTCCAAAATTAGACTTCAGCTGATTGGTATACGATGCTGGTTTTTTCTTATCTACTCTCCAGATCGTCAAGGGGCTCTGCTTCTCTTTTACAAGAGGGACACGCCTCTTAGCAATAACTTTGACAAAAAATGCGCGCCTGGTCGTGCTCAATGGTGGAAACAATCGTAAGCACAATGTCCGCAGTTCTCTCTCCTCTTTCACTTTGTCGAATCATTTCCCCTTTACACTCAAAGTGATACGTTTTAAACACGGGGCCACGCATCACAATGACGTCTGGACACTAACTGACGGTCACGTGACTCAAGTCGCTTGGGACGTGTCGTCGTGTGCTGTCCCGCGAGCTAGCTGCCAACAACCGTGATAAAAGAGTACTTACTTGTGGTAGGCTCAACGAAAACTAGTTGGTTTTTTTTTTTGTTTTCTCCCGTGAACGCTCGGCGTAACATGAACCGCCGTCAAATGAGGACCTCCTTAAATCTAATTTTGTCACGCGGCTTTGTGCGAGCGAACGTTTATGTGTTTGTGTTTCCTGTGTGTGCCCTCGCCCAGGGTCTCGTTTCATTAATGGACCACATAAGAGTTTCAAATTAAATCTCAGGGAAAGAAGACGAGAGGAAAACAAAAAAGATGAAACAGGAAATGACTTCACCTTTTCATTTACACCGCGCATGTATCAGATGTTCGATAACAGCTGATTTACTTTTGGAACATGACCGCGGGTGATCTGGGTCGAATTGACCTTAAATAATGAATATCTTTAAAGAACAAGGTTTATACTGAGAGAGAGAGAGAGAGGGGGGGGGTGAGACAAAGCGAGAGGGGAGAAGGAAGAAAAGGGAAGAGATACAGAAAAACAGCGAGGGATACACAGAAAGAGAGGGAGAGCCAGAACGAGAGAAGGAAAGAGAGACTGAGAGAGGGGGGCAGAGAGAGAGAGAGAGAGAGCGAGAGGGTGGGATAAATTTCTTTAACTTAAGACTACGCATAAGATACTAATTGACTTCACCGGTTCATTTGCACCGCGCATGTTTGATAACAGCTGTCATACTATTGAAACATAACCACGGGTGGTCGAGGTCGACATGAATCCTAAATAATGAAGTATATTTAAAGAAAATAAGGTATAAGCAGAGAGAGAGGGAGAGAGAGAGGGGGGGTATAATGGTAGGTACTCCAACTCAAATTTTTAAATACATCTGACACACACAAGGAGCATATCATTGGAAAGAGCTGGCTTTAAGCTTTCCAATGACACCAAGATAATCTTTCTATCACTTATAGGAGAAAAGTTATTAATTTTTTAGTCATTAAATTAAGAGAGGGGAGAGGAGGGAGAGTAGGTGGAAAAGACAGTGGAAGGATCAGAGAGAGAGAGAGAGCAACAGTGACAGAGAGACGGCGAGAGAGAAGGAGAGATAGCGAAAGAGAAATGGGTGAAGAGAGAGGGAGACAGAGAGAGAGGTGAGAGGGGGAGAGAGATTTTGAGAAAGGAAGAGAGAGGGAGACACAGTGTGAGAGAGAACGGAGAGGGAGAGTATGTCGGAGAGACAGGGGGAGGGACAGAGAGTTAGGGAATGAGAGGGGACGAGAGAGAAGGATAAAGAAGCGTTAGGAAGAAGTAGAGTGAGCGAGAGAGAGTGAGTGAGAGCGAATGCGAGACAGTGAGAGAGAGAGAGAGAGAAAGATAGAGCGGGAGAGATAGGGAGGGAGAGACAGAGCGAGAGAGGGAGATACAGAGCGAGAAAGGGAGAGACAGAGCGAGAGGGGGAGAGACAGAGCGAGAGGGGGAGAGACAGAGCGAGAAAGGGAGAGAGACAGAGGGAGAGAGATAGAGAAATTGAGCGAGAGGGAGTGAGGGAGGGAGAGAGAGAGAGTGAGAGAGAGTGAGTGGGAATAGTTGGGGATACATTTCTAAATTTAGCACAAAACAGTAGCCATATAAGTTCAGCTGTTCATTTCACTGAGCATGTCTCAGATGTTGGATGACAGCTGTCACAGTTTTGAATCATAATGAAGGGTTGTCGGGGTGGACCTAAACAATGAAGTATTTTTTAAAGAAAATGAGGTACATGAGAGGGAGAACGGAAGGTAGAGAGAGAGAGGAAAAAAGGAGAGAGAGAGGGTGTGAGAGAGAGGGACGGAGAGAGAGAGAACGGAAGGTAGAGAGAGAGAGAAAGAGAGAGAGAGAGAGGGGGGGGGAGAGAGAGGGACGGAGAGAGAGTGAGAGAGAAAGTGAGAACGTAAGGTAGAGAGAGAGAAAGAGAGAGAGAGAGGAAAAAAGGAGAGAGAGAGGGTGTGAGAGAGAGGGACGGAGAGAGAGAGAGAACGGAAGGTAGAGAGAGAGAGAAAGAGAGAGAGAGAGAGGGGGGGTGAGAGAGAGGGACGGAGAGAGAGTGAGAGAGAAAGTGAGAACGTAAGGTAGAGAGAGAGAAAATGAAAGCGAGAGAGAAAAGAGAAAGAGAGAGATGGAGCAAAAGAGACGCAGCGAAAGAGACGAAGCAAAAGATCAAGAGAGAGGTATGGGGAGAAAGACATGCGGGAAATATGGAGAGAAAGAGAGGTACAAAGAGAGGGGAGAAGAAAGTGAGAGAGGGGAGGTAGAGGGAGAGGGAACGGGAGGGAGGGAGAGAGGGGGGAAATTTAGGGAGAAAGTGTGGGGGAGAGATAGCGGGAGGGGGGGAAGAGAGAGGAGAAGGTGAGATCTAGGGAGGGAGAGACAGCGAGATAGAGAAAAAGCAAAAGAGAGAGAGAGACGTGGAGAAAGAGAGGGATGGAGAGAGAGAGGGAGAGGCAAAGAAAAAGAGAGAGGGGTGGAGAGAGGGAGGGAGAGAGATTGGTGGAGAGAGAGACAAGAGAGACAGAGAAAAGAGGGAGAGAGAGAAGTGGAAGGAGAGGGGGAGGTAGAAATGTTTTCATCCAACACGACCCTATTGATTTGAAAAAATGTGTTTTATTTCTGTAATATGGTTCATTCAATAATACATAACGAGAGCTTCGGATTCCTTGAAGATCTTTAGATAGACGTTTGAACCGTTCCTGCAGGCACACTAGGGCAATGTCATCAGTCTTGTTTCATCTTGTCAGCAACAATGCACATGTATAAGCCATGTGCACCAAAGGTAAGAGCACCGAAACTCCCGTATCTTGAACGCGCATACGAGTTGTCAACAGAGCACCGTTCCAACTGCCACGACTTCCGAGCATTTAAAAGGAAGATATTTTAGGAAGTTGCCAATTTGGGCCAATGGTGTTTTTTTTCCCCTAGAACCGGAAGTTACTGGCCACTCCACTGCCCCTTGATATATTTATTTTGATTGAGATTATTGGAGTAAGCGCTACGGCTTAATAACTCGCTTAATAACTCACTATGGTAGACATTCGTGCGCTTTGGTAGACATTCCTGCATTTTGTTAGACATTCATGCATTTTGGTAGACATTCATGCATTCTGGTAGACATTCGTGCGCTTTGGTAGTCACTCGTGCATTTGTGTAGACATTCTTGCTCTCTGGTAGACATTCATGCATTTTGATAGACATTCGTGCACTTTGGTGGACATTCATGTACTTTTGTAGACATTCGTGCACTTAGGTAGAAATTTGTGCACTTTGGTGGACATTCATGGACTTTTGTAGACATTCGTGCATTTTGGTGGACATTTTTTGAACTATGGTACACATTGGTTAACTACGGTAGATATTTTTTTTTTAACTATGATAAACATTTGTTAACCATGGTAGACATTTGTGAACCAATGTTCCCTTTAAGCTGCCGCGAAGCCATCTCACAGACGCCGCGAAGCCATCTCACAGACGCCGCGCAGCAGTTTTGAGCATCCGCGCAGCAAATTTCCAATTAAGTGTTTGTTTGTGTTTGTGGGCTGTAAAATTTTGCACACAAAAAAATTGATGCTGTGAAACTTTGCACACAACTGTATGATTTTGCACACGAACCAACAAACCTTAGAGGGGACATTGTTGTCAACTATGGTAGCCTTGTGAACTATGGTAGATATTTGTGAAATATGGTGTAGAGTGAAGATGTTTGTAAACTATAGTAAACATTTGTGAACCATTGTAGATATTCGTGCAGCTCAAAATTTTAAACGAATAAAATAGCCATGGTGGGGCGGGGCGAGTCATGGGGATATGGTGCCGTCAGCTGAGGCAGGTGTAAGCAAACCATTATGGAGTGTTATCATTACGTTACTAGCGGAGAAAGAATGTGCACTTTATTATTAAAAACATTAAATTAAACTGCTCTCATTGACATTTAAAAGCGACAAGGACTCGTTCTCGTTGGTGGTACCATTACCAGTTCGCGTTAACCACAGACACGGTTCACGAGTTGAGTCGGTGCAGTTCTTCTCAAATGAATCGCCTTCAACCAAAAAAAAAAAAAGAAATGTTCAAGAAAATCTTTGAATGGCTGACATTAACACTTGGTTGCCCTATGGACTTGGCTGACTGATTAGAGTAAAGGAGCACGTTGACATCCTATCGGGTATAATACATGGAATTTCAGCTGTTAAAGAAAACAACCCGGATGGAATTGGTCTTTTTCTGATGTGTTGCATGAACTCGAGTGTTCTACAGTACACTTCCCTGACAAGTCCTTTGTGTAAGTGTATGAATTCAAACTCGAGTTCACCACGGAAAGTCCATTCTTTACACCAAATTAGCTGTTTGTCACAGCCTCGGAAGCCCCTCTTTATGTTAGCGATACAAATTCAGGATAAAACTGTAATTCGAAGGGCGTTCATGTATAAATTGTAATTATTTCCTGCGATATATTGAGAATTAGCTTGCCAGGCTGATAAATAAACACAACAATTTCGATACTCTGTCAGCAATATCTCCAGCAATAATCTTACAACGTCCCTCTCTTCAAATCTCTGAAATGACACCATTGTATATTTTTAAATCATTTATTACTCCAGACAATATTATAAATTCATTTGTCTCCCACTGCCACAAACAATTATAAAAGTAGGATGAATTCATTTCATAATGCAATATTCGAATAACAAAAACTTTTTTAAAATATTTATTTGACAAATGAAGCACACGAATTCATGCACTCTATGATGATACACATTTCATATTAGCACAAGTTGCTCTCGTCGTGTCAAATAGTTATTTGCAACTATATTGGCAATGGTTCGTAAAATTGCTACTTTTGCCCACCTTGTGGATTTATATAGGCTGAGGATACGCCTTATCACAGTGCTAAAAATATTCCCAAAGTACTTTTTGAAATATGCAAATGATCCATTTCAAAGAATGTATCGTTGCTATGTATGAGACATGAATATTTCTGTTGGTAAAAGAAAGGGCCACGAGTAAAGAATTGTTACAATGTTTAATTTAATGGCTATTTGCTATATTAGTCTAGGAGCAGAATGAACTTAGATAATAGGATTGTTCATACGTAGTAAAAGTGGCCAATATTCGTTCTAAAAACGGTAACATTGTTTGGGAAAACAAACTTTGTTGACGGTAGTATCGGAAATGAAATCAGATTTATGTAAAGACGTTGTGCAACCATCATCAAAAATGGTCAGATTGCACAAAACCAATTATTTGTAAGATTAATTCAACTTCAAACGTTAAATATTTTTTTTTCTTTAAAAAAAACAAAAACAACATGCTTTCATTTCTCTACCTTTCTTTTTGAAATGAAATCGAGCAGTAGTTCAAAGTTTAATTTTTTATTATATTTTTTTTTTTTTTCATTTTTGCTGAAATGGAATTACATAAACTCTGTAGGCTGAGCGTCTCCAGAGAGATTGTCTTCAATCGCCAGCTCACGGCACGCTGACTTTAATGTCCACAATATCAGGCGTAAACTTGGGAAATCTCGCTAGCGGGCTCGTCCCGTGGAGTGTGTTTAATTTTGATGTCATCAATGTGTGAACGAGCACTTAACATTTATCGTTAGCGTCTCGGCATCTTAATTCCGCGCACGTCGGCGGGAATGCCGTCACTGAGGAAAAGGGTTCATCGAACGTCTCTGTTCATGCGCCCATCCGGCAGTAGGAGAGTTCATTCCCAGATACACTTTTGTGTAACATATCGTCCCAGGCTAATGTTTCACAACTATTAGGGACATCGGTTACCGACATTTCTCAAGTCTCATTGCCGAACAGAATGTAAGGAACTTTAAAATATATCTATATATTTACAATTTAAAGTGATTTGAGAAATTCGAATACGGTTTTCTTTGATGCCAAAAGCATCGAAACAACATAGATTTATTTTATTCTTTAATCTTCATTATTATTGTATTAATTTTATTATATTTTTTTTGGAGGGGGGTGGGGGTTGTGATTAAATTAAAAATAAGATCATTAACGGGATTTGGGGCTTAGTGATGTGCCAATAGATTGAGATATATATATGTATATATATATATATATATATATATATATATATANNTTTCAATAACTATATCACCTCATGGGGCACAATCCGACGATCTCGAGTTTCCAAAACAAATTGTTATATTCACCGCAGCAGGCACTCTACTGTGGTCGACATTGTGTTCCTGATCTCATGTTAGATAGAGAGATGGAGAGATCCACTGCTACGGAGAACGCTACAGCCGTTGAGGACATGTCCGTTCACACTAATCACGCCATACCGGAAACAAGCGCTTATTGAACCAGTTAACATGTCAACGTAATATTGGGCGTCAGTAAAAACAACACTACGCACGCTTGATAGTTATTCTTAGAAATCAATTCATTATATTTGTGTTTATTAATTGCTTGTTTGAATTGAATTTTGTGTGGCCCAATCTATTGGCACGTCAGACAGTTGGTTTATTTCTAGTTTACGCTTTTTATGAAATGTGTCATTAATATATTCACTAAAAATGAAAGTTGTTTAAACTTTAAATAATTTAATTATTAGTATGTAGAGAAAATGGATTTCGTAATGAAACATGGGGGTAAAAACTATAGTGTCCGTCAATCGAGGACTGTACGTAGGATTACACAGTTGAATACGTGTCCCTTAAATAGAAACTAAGGGTGGTGGTTTATTGACTGAATGAGTTGAATAAGGGAGGTGAAATTATTTAATTTAAAACTGAATTGATTGTTGCCGTCACCTTCCCCACAACAGGCGCCGATTCGTGAAGATTGTTTTCATCACGGTTTTCAAAGAAGGAAACAGTTGGCGTCAAGATCGGGAGATGGGGTGCTTACCATAAGACGCACCATTTTAAACAGTTGTACTTTTATTCCTGCACCACCCATTGATAACGACTGAGGACATTGACATCGATACCACTTCCAACGTTATTCAGCTTCTGAGATAAGATTTTCCTTTACAAAAATGTTCGAGAGCAATGGTACTTTACTAGTGTGCGATGTCATATCCGAGTCCATTTTTGGTTTTGTCTATGAACCATTACTATTAATTTCTAATTGTCGGTGAAGTTGGTGTTTTTTTTATTGATTACTTCCAAATCACATGTAACCTGCGGCCAGACCCCTCACTGATTCGTGGACATCTGGTTAAAGGCCAACACCCTCGTCAGGTAAGAACGCCCGCGACGATATACAGTGTACCAATGTGAGAAGAATGATCGTTATTTCAACATGACAATCTGTTGGACACATTAACTTGTCAGCAATTGTTTCTGCAACATTAAGTGGAATGACCACAGTAGGGGGCCACTCAGTTTGATGGCACCAAAAAAAATTGTTTTCAACATTTTCCAGGCCTCACCCCTCTCATTTTGTTCATTTTGTGACGCACATTATCTAAGCCAAGTTTCATGGAGATCTGTGAATATTTACACTGTAGCTAAAACAGCTGAAATGTTTCAAAACATCAAAGAATAAATAATGTTATTGTTGGATAGGAAAACCTTTATTTTTTAGACCATTCAGTTAAGGTTGTTGTTATTTTAGGCTCAGTAACTTGAAATTCCTTTCTTTTAAATTCCAATACGTTATGTAGAATCCGTGGGGATAGTGTAACAGAGCAGAACTTCCACACGTATTTAACGTGTGACATTGACAATGCGGGGAATCTAATGCAGACGGTGGTGGGCACGTGTTTATAGCAGGATAGTGCCCGTTTAGAGATCGATAGTGCCCGTTTAGAGATGGATAGTGCCCGTGTAGAGATGGATAGTGCCCGTGTAGAGATCGATAGTGCCCGTGTAGAGATGGATAGTGCCCGTGTAGAGATGGATAGTGCCCGTGTAGAGATGGATAGTGCCCGTGTAGAGATGGATAGTGCCCGTGTAGAGATCGATAGTGCCCGTGTAGAGATCGATAGTGCCTGTGTAGAGATGGATAGTGCCGGTGTAGAGATCGATAGTGCCGGTGTAGAGATGGATAGTGCCCGTGTAGAGATGGATAGTGCTCGTGTAGAGATGGATAGTGCCCGTTTAGAGATGGATAGTGCCCGTGTAGAGATCGATAGTGCCCGTTTAGAGATGGATAGTGCCCATGTTGAGATGGATAGTGCCCGTGTAGGGATCGATAGTGCCCGTGTAGAGATCGATAGTGCCCGTGTAGAGATCGATAGTGCCCGTGTAGGGATCGATAGTGCCCGGGTAGAGATGGATAGTGCCCGTGTTGAGATGGATAGTGCCCATGTTGATATGGATAGTGCCCGTGTAGAGATGGATAGTGCCCGTGTAAGGATGGATAGTGCCCATGTTGAGATGAATAGTGCCCGTGTAGAGATCGATAGTGCCCGTGTAGAGATCGATAGTGCCCGTGTAGAGATGGATAGTGCCCGTGTAGAGATCGATAGTGCCCGTGTAGAGATGGATAGTGCCCGTGTAGAGATGGATAGTGCCCGTGTAGAGATGGATAGTGCCCGTGTAGAGATGGATAGTGGCCGTGTAGAGATGGATAGTGCCCATGTTGAGATGGATTGTGCCCGTGTAGAGATGGATAGTGCCCGTGTAGAGATGGATAGTGCCCGTGTATAGATGGATAGTGCCCATGTTGAGATGGATTGTGCCCGTGTAGAGATGGATAGTGCCCGTGCAGAGATGGATTGTGCCCGGTTTGAGATGGCTAGTGCCCGTGTAGAGATGGATAGTGCCCGTGTAGAGATGATCCCGTGTAGCAAGATTGTGCCCGTGTAGCAAGATTGTGCCCGTGTAGCAGGATAGTGCTCGTGTAGAGATGGATAATGCCCATGTAGCAAGATTGTTCCAATGTAGCAAGATTGTGCCTATGTAGCAAGATTGTGCCTGTGTAGCAAGATAGTGCTCGTGTAGAGATGTATAGTGGCCGTGTAGCAAGATTGTGCGCATGTAGCAGGATTGTGCTCATGTAGCAAAGGTAGTGCCCGTGCAGCAAGATTGTGCCCGTGTATCAAGATTTGTGCCCGTATAGCAAAATAGTGCACATGTAGCAAGATTGTGTGTATACATATATATAAATACATACATACATACATACAAACATCAATATTTGTAAACCAAAAGTAGATGTTTTAAAAAAGCCACAAGAGGGCCATTTATAATAAGTCCAAACACTTTTGACAGACTGGTGTGTCTGCCAATAAAAGACTTATTGCAAACTTTGAGCTCTGTGTGTCATCATGAACCTACCAAGCTGAAGTCTCATATATTTCAAAGGGACACACACAAAACAACACCAGCTCACGTTTAGCTTTAAATTTATATATATATATATATATATATGTATTTATTTATTTATTTTTTTTAATTTTTTTTTTAGTGGGGGGGGGGGGGGGGTTGTCCATTTAATTCAAGCACATCTCATCAAAACGTCGACAGCCTTTAACCATCAGATCCGTTCTACCTTGAGAAGGCTGAAAACGTCTGTATGAAGCATGTATAGATGAAAGTAATACTGCTTGCTCCTTATACTATTAATAGACATATACATTGGCAATACAGAAAGTCTTCGAAAGGCATTCTGCTAAATTAATAAAATTTTCCCAATTTCAAATATTTTGACCGGGTTTATTTAGCATATTAAGTATATTTGTTTATTTTTATTTATATTATTGTTTAAAAGCTCCATTTTTATTTTTTTTTTAAATTGACAACTTCTTTCAATGAAATATGCTGCTGAACGGCAGACACCAAACACCAATTTAATAGACTAATCAAGGAAGCTAGTAATATCCCATAAACTAAACATCCTTCACTTGAAGAACTTTTGAAGAAATATGCTGTTGTAGAACTAACCCAAAAAATGATACTAAATTCCATCCTCTTCATCATAGATACCTGTGATCAACTGATCTGGATGAATTCTTTCACTTAAAGTTTAAAGTAAGGACCGAAAATTAAATGCTTTCTTTTCTTCCCCAGTCTGTAAGAATTTACCAGCGTGCTCTCCTCCCCCGACTGATTTTTACGCCCGCGAAATACTTTAGATGTCTCGTGTTTAAATTGTTCTAAATGTAAACTGTTGTCTTGGTTAATATATGCATTTATGTATGTGCTGAAATTAATAGATACACGTACAATGTCATAAAAGATAATTTCCATTTATTTTGATCAATAAAAAAAAATATTTTATCATATCTTATTAACCGTTGCCAAAAGTCTCCAAGTCGCGGGTTACCTTCATTACGTAAGCACAATGGTCATAGAATTTTCTGGGAAATCAGACGAGGGAAAGGCCTTTGGGTACTTAGATTCCAGACTGTGGTATATTAACATGAAACTATAACTATTGTATCAGACTGTGGTATATTAACATGAAACTATAACTATTGTATCAGACTGTGGTATATTAACATGAAACTATAACTATTGTATCAGACTGTGGTATATTAACTTGGAACTATTTAAGTAGGCTTCTTCCTCAACCCCACCCACCTCTACCTGTCTTATTCTCCCACGACTTCAAAGTTTTTGATTCATGACTTTCTCTTCTCTTTCTTTTAAATTATTATCACCTGTACCACGTTTCAAAAAAAAAAAAGTATTATTAAAATTTAATTCCATATTGCTAATTTGTCCATTTCTTTCACAGGCACCTTCTTATAAAATCTTCGAGGACGGCGACTCCTGGATCTACTTCCGTTTCATGGCCGACGGCCTCATCACGGTGTTCATCACCTCCAGCACCTGGCTCATCGTCGTCATGGCCGCCGAGAGGTACATCGCCGTGTGTCACCCTCTAAGAGCACGGAAGCTCATCTCCCTTCGCCGCACCCGAGCCAGCATCATCATTGTGTTCGTGGTCTGTGCCATGGCCACCATTCCCATCTTCCTCAAGCATGAAATACAAGAGAAGATCTGTGCCGACGGCAGGACAGTGTACGTGCTCAAGCAGCACAGCGAGGGGTCGGTCCAGCTGCGCCGAATTATATGGTCTATATTCTTTGATTTTATCCCGTGTGCCGCACTCGTTTATTTCAATTTGTGCCTGATCATTCAAATCCGACGCGCGAAAAGGCTACGAGACGAGATGACCCCTAAGCATTCCATAATCAGATACAGTTCTTCAGGAACAAAGATTAGCGCACAAAGTACTATGCACGCCAATTTGGCGCATAACAAACGTAATGGGCTTTACAATCACAGAACGAGAGGAAGGAACGATCAGCAGGAGGCGAACAGCGTGGCGGCCAAATCGGATAATAAAGACCAGGTCAAGGACTCGAACGGGGTAAGCAAATACTCCAAGTTCATGGCGTTTCCAGGGGTCAGACACAAGTTTTCAAAGGCGAGTCTCGCGAGCCGGAGCGACAGTACGGAGAACGAGTTCCAGGCCTTAAACGACGCACAGAGGATGCCGCGTCCGGTGACCCCGACTTCGTCTGTGAAGGTCAGGGTCACAGAGAACATTAACAGGAAACGACCGTCGGATAGCGCGCTAAACAGCGTCACCGCCACTCTCGTCGCCGTTGTTCTTCTGTTCCTAATTTTTGTGTCCCCCAGCGAGCTGCTCAAATTTTCCATCGAATACACTTCGGCGAGCTTGGAGCAGAAGAGCATCGTCAAGGATGTCACCAACTTCATGCAAGTTCTCAACTTCTCTCTAAATTTTGTTTTATACTGTGCCGTCAACAAGACATTTAGGCACACCCTACATGGGCTGGTCTGTTGCTGCTGGTTAAGTTTGAGAGGATGAGGTTTACAGTTGCAGTTGGCTAGTCATTGTGTATTCCTAGAAAATAACACTTCCCATTCCGGTTATAAAAGAAATGCACACCATGGCCATTTGAGATCTCATGATGGACTGACCGGGGAAGAACACCATGGCCATTTGAGATCTCATGATGGACCAACCGGGGAAGAACATCATCTGGCCACACGAATCCCGTTTGGTATTTCTCAAACATTTTAATCTTTTAAATGATTCCCAACCTTTTGACTTGAGAAACATGTTTAGAATGAATTCCTATGAGGGAGCCCCTTAGGCGGATCCTATATCAAACAAGTTTCTTTTACTGTTAATTTATTGTATTTTCTATTCTTTAGAGCTGTCGCGGGGCACCTGGGAAGTGCACAGGTTAGAAACTAATGGATTATATATAATATGATACATATGGAAATTATGACTGCGTGAAATTTCAATTGTAGTTTGAGTGGATAAACTGCATAATTTCTGTGCAAATGTTGGTTAAACATTACCGCTGTCCTCAATTACATAATCTAAGACTTATTGGAATACGCATTTCAAATAGAATCGAATGATTCAGCATTGCTTCACTATGTTTAATATTCATAGTCAAATAGCCTGAAGTTTTCAAAAATTGAATACAAGATATACATTTATTTCTGTCACAAAACGTATTCTAAATGTAACAAGCGAACCACACAATGTGTAGGATGACAGCTGTCAATGAACCCAAACAGGTTATCCAAAACATTTTCATATAAAAATTATAGGGTTGTTTTTTTCTGAGTTTCCAAACCCGTTGGCTGCAGACCACATTCGTTCAAATAACTAACTGAATGAAATGTTCGTGGCAAATTACTATAACATCGCATGCATTAATCTCATAGAGAATGAACTAGTGCAATTATTTATGTTTCCTGGAATACTGTCTTTAAGGAATGTATCCCATCAGTTGCTTCAACCAAGTTTGAGGACCTCCGATTTAAACAGTTGTTGTTTTTGTTTAAGAATAATATCAGACTGTTCAGTGTTGGAAAAACAGCTGATTTCTCGTCTTATAGTTGTTTCGCCTGTTACGTTAAACGTGTTCATGATTTAAAAAAAAAAAAAACAATAAACGTTACTGCGTTCAATGTGTATACTCCATTTAGTAGGCAAAAGACATCGCTGCTGTGTTTAAGCATTCCGAAATTCATGCATGACTAACAATGATAACTTTGTTAAAATAAACAAGTCCATTCATTAACACTAATTAATCTGCAACGCCATGAACCAAGAACCCCCCCCCCCCCCCCCCAAAATAAAAAAAAGAAAATTTCCCCATTTTTTGTTCAAGAGCTCACTAGCCCACGAAAGCTGCTTAAATCAATACTGGCTGATCTAAATATTTTCAAACCCATCCAATTATTTAACATTATTTTGTTAAGAAGGTGATTAACTCTCCAATTTGAGAGCCGATATTTAATTGTAACAAAATGTTATTATGTTGCATGTTTTCATTTTAATCAAATAATCTTATCTCAGCAGATATTTCAGAGTACATTACTCCACAAGATGAGTTTCCATTTAAATTAAGAATACATCTTCAGAGCTCACTTGGACATGGCTACAAAAAAAAAAATCAATCAAAACAGCTACTTTCACGTGAAGACCAACATTGTATGGTGATATTCTCAAATAAATCCTAACGCCGCCCAAACGCCGGGCAGTTCAAGCATCATTTCTAGTCGGTAAACAATTGCTAGACACCGAATACAGACATTTTATTTCCAATACTCCAGACAGTTTGTACCTGATAATGACATTTATCCAGACTGCAGTTTTTAAATTTATGCATGTTTATTTCTCTTATGCATTTAAAAAATTGACGCAGACCATGCAAACGTCTAGATTTCCACTTAATATAATCCTACATCAACCTACTTGGTCCAGACGACATCGGCATAAATTTCATCGTAAAATGAATCAAGAAACGACGGCCACGCCTCTACATTAAACCATGTCGAACTCAGCAATAACCATCTTTACGGTTGAAACCATACTTAAAACATTCGAACTCCTGATCTGCTAGACTAGTTCTATCACCTGGAAGTGTTTCTCTTAACTGCATATACCGGGACTTGGCATCAAGTATATTTTTGTTATAGATAACAACCTGATAACTACATAGACGGTCCTTGAACTTCTAAAACAAATGACCGATGAGTCGAAATAGATTTGTTTAAATGAGTCAACCTAAACTGGTTATTGGTCGAGATTTAAAAAGTGTGGTCGACTTTCAATATCGTTCATTACGAATCACGTAATTATCTCCGGAAAGACATGTTATTGTAACAAGTTTTTATCATTTTTATATTTGTTTGGTTTGTATTTTATTCACGTAAAAAAAAAACAAAGTATTTCATTTGTCAAAGATATCTTTCAAATCTGTATTCATTTCATTATTATATCCTCTTTAACTCACATGCTCATTTCTTAGGAGAGCAATAAAACTATATGTGCAATGATGTATACTATGTTGCTTGAAAGTATTGTTAAAACTGATATTCTCAACAAGTGTATCCCTTTAATCTTAACCATCACTCACAGTATTGTTAGCACATTTCTTTGTCATCATTGTCTGTAACAATGCAAGCACACAATATTGGATATCTATTATTTTTTAAAAGTCATGAAACAACTGTATTTGTATTTTGTAATAATCATACACAGAAAAAAAAGAAGTATTTGTTTTTAATGAGGAAAATGAATCTGGTACGCAATATTCCAGGCACGTGCCCAGATTACTTGTTAGTGCAAGCGGTGACTGAAACGTATTCTCAACTGCAGTTGAATGTTCAATCGTTAGGCTCATTTCGAATGTATCATTCATCACCATGCAGATTCAACTGTTTGAAAATGGAATTCTCAATAAACAAAAAATATGCTGAAACAACGTATCGGCCAAAAGACTTATTTATCGAATAGTACCAGTGAAATTCAGCTGAAAAGAATTGCTGAAAATAAAAAGAACATTAGCTGACCAAATTCATCAAATCCAAGGGTAATGAGATTTTGGGTTGTTTTTTTTTAAATCTTGCTTGACAAAATGTTACACAGCAGTCAACATCACGTGCATTCCTAACATATAAAACAAGTAACTATCATTTAGCAGCTGAACTGGGGGTTGCGTGTCTCAACTGCTTAAAGGAACGCAGATGGTGGCAGTATAATTAGAATGAGGGTGAACGAATTTTTATTTTTAAAGGAAGTGTTCATTACTGAGGAACATGACTCGCACTCAAAATTAAGTTGTCTATTTTCATCTTCCCACCCATCAAATGTGCTCATTATGTGAAAAGAAAATTGCTTACAAAATGTGTAAGTACTCTAATAATATTTACAGGTAGTTCGGCACTGCAAAAGTCTTGTAATAAGTAATATTATTCCCTATTATCTATAATATAAACTTGAAAACCACAATTTACAATATACTACAAAGATCCTCACAAAAAGAATATCTGGCTGGTAGCTCTTAACAGTTACTTCAGAAGTTAATTGTAAAATATGTTGTTTGTTTTGCACAAAATCCATTTATTTCAATCAGATCAGTAACCCAAAATGTTATGATGTCATTTATGTATCTTCCGATGTGGATGTCTCTGCACACAATGCGGCGAAGGTTTGAAAGTCATGAAGGTGTTTCTCTACGACTTGAAGCAGCTATTGTTTGTACTGTATCTCTTTCTCTGGATTTGTCAGGAATCAATCGAAAGCCTGATTCAAGATCACCCTTTGCTCGGCGTTCAAACTCCTCACCTTCCATTGGCCAATAATGTTTCTGCTTCATGTATCATTTTTGTAGTTTCTTGGTGTGATATAATGAGATAGCTGCTTCTCAGGTAGTGATGGGTAAAAGGCAATGCGTTGAAAGTATTGAAGTGGTAAAGAGATAACAGTGCGCATTCAATCAATCGGAATTGTAAGCAAAATAGATGCTTTTTTAGACTGTAAATCATCTCCGCCATCCATCGATCTCTATGGTAGGCTCCTGGAGCCTGAATATGGACGTCGTCGGCACTGAAAACTGCTCCGAGAAACAGAAGCAACAGCTGCAGAAGCTACTGCACGCTATTCATCTCTGGACTGGAACTTTTTATTGCCGAATGAAGTGAATGACGTCACCCTGAATTGGGCTGAGAGTCCACGCGATTAAATCTACATTCAGTTTACTTTTGTCGCTAGATCGGTTTACTGAGGCCTTATATTAACATTGGACTAACTTGATGTTTGATCCACAATATTGTCACATCAGTGTCTCAACCAACTTAGCCAATATTAGTTGCATGATGAGAAGTTTGCACAATAAGCTGGCGTTGACTCCTGTCCCAAAAGTATGCAGGCGCCGGCATGAACTCCAGTGTTGCTAGCTCTAGCGTCAAAGTTCATTAATTTAATACGATCAGTGAGTTCCCATTTATCAATAAGATTAAACACTGCGGTCGCTCTGTCTGTCCGATTCCTTCCATTTGGCAGATTTGCCCCCCCCCCCCTTTTTCAACAACTTCATTGTTCAGACGCGTGTTGCATCCGCTCAGTCTCCTTTGCCAAGCGTGTTTTTTTCACCATCATCCGTTTTCCAAAATGTTCTTCTTTTCAACCATGTTAAGTCGCTCTGTCTGTCCGATTCCTTCCATTTGGCAGATTTGCCCCCCCCCCCTTTTTCAACAACTTCATTGTTCAGACGCGTGTTGCATCCGCTCAGTCTCCTTTGCCAAGCGTGTTTTTTTCACCAACATCCGTTTTCCAAAATGTTCTTCTTTTCAACCATGTTAACCGAACTCATGACCATAGTTTCAGCGTATAGAATGTCCAAATTTCCCCAACATCTGTTTTCCATAAACTTCTTCTTTCCAACCAGGGCCGGCCTTAGGTCACTGCAACCTACGCGGCCGCAGTGGGCCCCGCACTTTTCTTTCTAATACAAAATCTTAATTTTCACTTATTATCCTTATCCCTACCCAGACTGGGCCCCGCGCAATCCGTTTCGCATAGGGCCCCGCAATGGTTAGGGCCGGCTCTGTTTCCAACCATGACAACCGAACTCATGACCAGAGTTTAAGCGAATGCCATGTCCAAATGAGCCTACAAATTTCAGTAAATTGATTTTGTTTTTCCTTCTATGTGTGTCCGTTCTGCAAGATACATTCTTTTAAATCACAAGCCATGAGGAAAGCAGGTCCTTAATTTGTGTGATGATGCGGCAGTCTTTACGAATAGGAATACGGGCCTTGTCTCACAATTGAACAACTTCCTTCCAGTTGCTGTGGCACTCGCCGAAATATTCTTCGATTCAACCCTATGAAGATGAAAGAAACACTACGACACAGAGATAGTTGCAAGAGTTCCTCCAACCAGCCATATACCGCTGATGGTTGCAAGAGTTCCTCCAACCAGCCATATACCGTTGATAGTTGCAAGAGTTCCTCCAACCAGCCATATACCGCTGATAGTTGCAAGATTTCCTCCAACCAGCCATATACCGCTGATGGTTGCAAGAGTTCCACCAACCAGCCATATATCGTTGATAGATGCAAGAGTTCCTCCAACCAGCCATATACCACTGATGGTTGCAAGAGTTCCTCCAACCAGCCATATACCGCTGATGGTTGCAAGAGTTCCTCCAACCAGCCATATACCGATGATAATTGCAAGAGTTCCTCCATTCAGCCATATACCGCTGATAATTGCAAGAGTTCCTCCAACCAGCCATATACCGCTGATAGTTGCCAGAGTTCCTCCAACCAGCCATATACAGCTGATAGTTGCAAGAGTTCCTCCAACCAGTCATATACCGCTGATAGTTGCAAGAGTTCCTCCAACCAGCCATATACCGCTGATAGTTGCAAGAGTTCCTCCAACCAGCCATATACCGCTGATAGTTGCAAGAGTTCCTCAAACCAGCCATATACCGCTGATAGTTGCAAGAGTTCCTCCAACCAGCCATATACCGCTGATAGCTGCAAGAGTTCCTCCAACCAGTCATATACGGTTGATAGTTGCAAGAGTTCCTCCAACCTGCCATATACCGCTGATAGTTGCAAGAGTTCCTCCAACCAGCCATATACCGCTGATAGTCGCAAGAGTTCCTCCAACCAGCCATATACCGCTGATAATTGCAAGAGTTCCTCCAACCAGCCATATACCGCTGATAGTTGCAAGAGTTCCTCCAACCAGCCATTTACCGCTGATAGTTGCAAGATTTCCTCCAACCAGCCATATACCGCTGATAGTTGCAAGAGTTCCGCCAACCAGCCATATACCACTGATAGTTGCAAGAGTTCCTCCAACCAGCTATATAATGCTGATAGTTGCAAGATTTCCTCCAACCAACCATTTACCGCTGATAGTTGCAAGATTTCCTCCAACCAGCCATATACCGCTGATAGTTGCAAGATTTCCTCCAACCAGCCATATACCGCTGATAGTTGCAAGATTTCCTCCAACCAGCCATATACCGCTGATAGTTGCAAGAGTTCCTCCAACCAGTCATATACCGCTGATAGTTGCAAGAGTTCCTCCAACCAGTCATATACCGCTGATAGTTGCAAGAGTTCCTCCAACCAGCCATATACCGCGATCTTTCTTGAACAAATCACAACTGGCGCATACCATCTCTCCTGATGATTTTTCAGTTTTATTTAAATGTTCACATGAAAACACTTCAGCCGAATGAGCTACCATTCAATATAAATATATCTCCATGAACCTTGGCATAGTCACCATGCATCACAAAGGAGCAAAATGAGCGGGTGGGCCCTGGAAAAAATTCAACTTTAAAAAAAAAAATATTTTTTTTTTCATTTTCTTTTACACTGAGTGGCACCCTAGTGAGGACAACGCATTGACGTCAGAAACGCGCCAGTAAAGCATCACTTGCTCATTGACGGTGTTCGTGGTGCTCTTGAAAATACGAAAAAAATGGAGGACGATGTTTTCTGGGTGTTTTATAGTAAGTGGTTTAAAATGGCGTTGTCATTGAGTCGGCAAAAAAAAAAAAATTAAATATATTTTAGGGCTTTGCGGCCAAGAGCAGATCTACAGAATTGGGGGGTTGGGGTGAGGTTGTATCCTAAATGTGTTACTGACGTAAACATCAAGTGACCGATGGTGGCATTGTGTTAACTTCCTGTTGCTCCCCCACAAAAAAGACTATGGAGGACTTTTCTGGGTGTATAACATGGCATGGGGCCTCAATAATTAAATGTAACTTGTTCTGAGAGTTAAGAAAATAAAACCTAGAGACAGATGCTCAAAAATGGTTTCAATGTTGCTTTAAAACAAAGAAATGGTTGCTAATTTGCGGAATAGAACTCGCCGAATCGCAGATATAACAATAGAAATCACATCATCGAACGAAAAGATACATATAAGTACCTGGGTGTAAAAATAAGTTAACGTGGCATGACCTCGGCCTCACACACAAAAATAGTTGCAGAAAGACTTCTTTTTTTAAATACTCAATTTTGGCGTTAATAAACGAATCATTAAAATATTGTACAGTGCAACAATGGGGAGACGATTGAACCTCAGTTTTACCTGATGATGGGGGGAATTCATGTGGTGGGTGGTTGAAAAGTAGGTTAGGGATTCTGATCTTTTGAAAATCGTTTGTTTGTTTTTTTGTTTTTTTGCTTTTTTTTAGCACAACAAAAAGTAAAAAAAAAAAAATTAATTGACTACTAAAGAAATCACGTGCCGAAATTATTTTTTTTAAATTTAAAAAAAGATATATATATATTTAAGTCTTTTCTACATTTAAATGGAATCCTTTGGCTTCACAGAGGGCCTTATTGCCCTTTTCATTTTTTACTTGTTTATTTCGCTTAAAATCGAATTTGATAGAAAAAATTTTTGTTTGGTTTTTGGTTTGTTTGTTGTTTTTTTTTTTGTATGCTTTTCAATTTATTGTTTAAATAATAACTCAATGAAGAGAACAGCTCACGTTGCAATCGCTATTTATTTTGTACATTTAATCAAATGGGGGAGGTGGGACGGGGGTAGGATGGTACGGGTACATTATTGATCAGTGATTATTTCATTACTCATTCAAAGTCTGTTAGTTTTTGTGCGAATATATTTTACTCTTGTGTGGCTCCACCTTCAACTTCAAACTTGATAATCTGATAAAGTAATCTTTTAAATTTTTTCTTTTAAATCTAAGTTTGATTTTTTTATATTATTATTATTATTACTTTCATTTTGTTAGTTGCGGGAAGAAAAGACAGTATATAGGAGTCTCAAAATCCTATGACGGCGTATTATTATAACATTTCTTCAAATGGTAAAACTGTCCATCGTACACTTAACGACATTGCCTCCGTGTTAGTGACTCGACAACTGAGTAACCACTGCCGAGCTGGGACATGACGGATTGGAGTTTGTTACCGATTGAAAGACTAGTGAAATAAAGAAACGAGTGAACCAGGAGATAATCGTACGATTGAACCGGGAGATTAGGCTAACGGGTAATTTCGCCCCCCCCCCCCCCCCCCCAACAGAAGAAGGAAAAAATAAAGAGATAAATTGCCGGGGGACAGAGAGACATTTATCTGAGTCTGATGGTGCAGCGGTATCATGTCGTGCACACTAAGTAGGATTATGTGGTGTGGGTTTTTTTTTAATACCTAACAGATTCATTCACGATTTTTCTTTTAAAATTGTCATCAACTTGTCTCAATCTATTCAACTAATGCATGGGTTGTTCTGATATTACGTTTTGAAGTTACGTTTACGCCTAGTCACGTGATCCTTGAATTGTTCTTTTTTTTCTTTTCAAAGGTATTTCCCCCTCTCCAATCAGACACAAACAAAAACAGCGGAAAACACAGGCCAGAAATGCACAGAACAACAGAAAAGAAGACAGACGCACACCATCACGCAACCGAGCACAAACATAAATAAATAAGCGATCCAGTGTAGCATTTCATTAACTATTTATAAGAGGATTGGACTGCGATAAGGCTTTAGAGTGGATTAATGGAACACACGCAAAAATAATTGTGTAGTCAAACAATATATGTTAAGCTATATTCATGACTACACAAATTGCAAATTCAAACGTTTCGGAAAATGCAGTAGAACAGCAACAACAACAACAACAAAAAAACAATATGACGGATTGATTGATCGAGAAGAATCATGTAAGCGTCAAAATAAACACCTGCTTGAGGGATAGTAGATTGTGTTGATGTCTCGGTAACAAGAAGTTCTGAAAATATTCAATAAATCTCATCTAATTTATAAAAAAAAATAATGATTATATTATAACTTTATTAATATTTTTTAACAAACAGTTTATTTTTATACCGCAGGAAGAATTTTTTATCAACAATATTATTTCTGTATCTATGATCTCGTCACGCTAGCAACCATGCAGTACAAATGCACGGCGCGTATTGGACAAAGGCCCCACGAACTGTGGGTCAACACAACGGTTGCCTGGTTATTCGTTCATACTCACATTCCCGCGCTGAAGTGGCGCACAGCCGCGCACCCTTGCAAACACGTCAGACATGTGATCTCAATGACCAGAGCAGCTGTTTTCATTTGATTATGAGCTGGGCGAATTTGACAACAACTATCAGAAGAACATCTTATTAGAGCACACCTTTTCACTCATTCACGCTGAATTTGCCCATGTCATTGTTTAAGTTTTTAAACACGAAAGATTACTTTGAGGAGAAAGATAACTGTCAGAAAATAACAAATCGAAAAAATAACCAAAACTGAGAATGGCTTCATTTAAGTTTGTGGGAAGTATAACGTTTAATTCTACAAAGAGAATCGTCCAATATCAACAAAGCGTCAACAATTCACATTCGATGAAACTTGTTTTTTTTAATGATATTCGATGAAGGTTTGCAGCGTAAACTACGGACAAGAGTTGTTGTTTTTTATTTGTGTGTGCTTATCCCGGGGAAAACAAAAACAAAATTTACTATCATCCCGATATCCCGAGAAATCCCGGGATAAAATAATTAAATTGAATATTTTGTAACCTCAAATAAAACTATAGAACCAGTTATTTCTTTATAATTGTCTATTAATGAATTAAAAAACCAGATCAAGGTTAGTTGACTGGTAGCTCACTTGCTACTTGTTGCTTAATTTCCCCCTGCTTAACCATGGTAATAGATAACTAGCTTCAGTAGAATGTACACATTGGCACCTGGAGGAAAAAAAACAACATTTTAATTTTAGTTTTCCATTCTTTACAAAATGCACATCCGTCACGATGTATTTACAAGCAAATATTTCTAACAACTCGTAACAAATAGTTATTTTCGACTTAAAACAACAATTAGAAGTATTATTGTATGTAACTTCACTATAATAAACTAAGGTAATTTAAATATTTACTGGGCGCCCCAGGCGCCCCTATGGCCACGGCGCCCTGTGCAAGGGCACAGGTCACACACCCTAAAGACCAGCCCTGCACGATTATGAAATAGTCTGAAAGTAATTTTCCACCCGTACCCTTGGTTTGCTTCATTACTTAATCCACAAATTGCGTGGACATCGTTGCCGCAGGAGCCATCCACAAGAATTGACTAAATCACACTCTTTTTCACTCACTAAACATAATATGTTCGCATTGTTATTAGTCTCGAATCAGCACATCCAACATTGGCCAGGAAATTGGCCGGCAAAAGTAGCATATACACTGGCAATTTAGAGTACATCGGACATTTATTTATTTATTTATTTAGGCATTTTTATATAGCGCTTATCATAAAGCTCTAAGCGCTTTACAATTATTAAAACATGTAAACTAAGTAAATACAAATGAGACACTAGGATAGTAAATACTATTCTATAGAAACAATGAAAATGGCTATAAAAAGAGGACACTTTGACACTTCAGGATTAAACCGAAACAGAAAATTAGGTAGGGCAAGGAGGGTGCATCACAGGTCATAGGCGGACCTAAACAGATGAGTTAGAAAATGGACGAGGTTTCACTATGACGTATATGGAAGGGGAGCTGGTTCCAGAACGTGGGCCCATGGAAGCAGAAGGAGCGTTCACCGATGGTCTTAGTTTTAGTTCTTGGGATTGAGAGGGTTCTACATTGGCCACACGCCTCGGCCAAAGTGCGAAATGGCCGGCCAATTCGGGAACTGGCCGAACTTCGGGCTTTGGCTGTAACATGTGTGTGTGTGTGTGTGTATATATATATATATATATATATATATATATATATATATATATCGGTTCTATGTCTTAATTAATTATTTTTTAAAGTAAAACTACACATTTCATAATATAAAGGTAATTTGATACAAAAAGCGTGGTATAATCATGTTACTAGAGCACTGTTTCCTAAACTGTCGACATCTGTGTACCCCTGTCTACACTTTTCGTAAAACTGAGTAGCCCTCGTTAAAAAAAAAATCATATATATCAATAACAATTTAAAAAAATAAAAAATACAGCGCAACCCCCCAACATAGCTTCCCGTACATCCAGAGGTACGCGTACCACACTTTGGGAGACATTGTACTATAGCACATGTGTCAAATTCAAGGCCCGCGGGCCACATCCGGCCCGCCGAACAATTATATCAGGCCCGCGAGGTCTTGAATACGCGTACACTTATATCCAAGTCAACGCTATGGTGTTTCCCAATGCACACTTTTCTGAAAAACTTAGCTTAATTCGCGCCGAGTTCGCAAGGCGCTTTAGTGACTCTGAAGCACAGAAATGTAATTTCGAGATGTTTTATAACCCAATGTCGTAGACGTGGAAACTGCACCGGTAAATTTGCAGATGGAGCTAATAAAGCTGCAGTGTAATGGGACACTAAAGGCAAGGTGCGTCACAGTTGGGTCTGCACAGTTCACTCGTTTCATTCCTGAAGAGATGCACCAGCTTCGTCTACATGTGGCTTGAACCTTGAGCATGTTGCGTGGCACATATATGTGTGAGCAGCTGTTTTCTGTGATGAAGATTAACAAAACATCACACAGGAGTCGTCTCACTGGTAAACACTTGCAGTCCATCATGAGAATATCAATGACACTTAACGTTACTCCCAACATAAACGAACTTACTTGTTTTTGCAGCCAAGAACATTGCCCAACACCCAGCTCTGACAAATTGGCATAAGAACGAAAATGTGTATGCCAATGATTTTTAATTAATAAAAAAAAATTCTGTTTCATTTATATATAAGTTTTTTTTTTAAGGATTAATTCTCCGCTTATTGAATATTTATCCTGTTCGGCCCGCAATCTTACATGTGATTTGAGCTTTGGCCCGCCGAGCGATTGAGTTTGAAACCCCTGTACTAGGGCTTAAGTTCCGCGCTCTTGGGAAGTGACCTCCAACAGGGTTTTCGAAAAAATTCGTGTGATGTCACCGGCTGAAAAATCAGGATTAAGACAAACAAGTTTCTCCTTTCTTTTTTCTTATTTGGTGTCCTTATGTTTGAGTTAGAATTTCAATGATGACATTAAATATGTCGTTAAGTACTGTTATATCATGCTAAAAGATCTGTTTGTGAAATTATTTCATTGAATTTATCATTTTTATTGTTAAATTCAATTCTACGTAGTAAGGGTCACTTTGCTACTAAATAGAACGCTAATGAGCTTAACAATTCAGCGCTTTAACAATATTTTACGTGTCCTGGCTTATTGCGACAATGACAATTTGTGACTTACTAAATTTTTTTTTTTTTAAACAGAATTTGTGTTTCTAAAATTGTGGACCCGTAATTTGACAGAATATCCCGTGAAGTCCCTTGTGTACTAAAAATTGTGCGGGATACCGGTCTCACTTGAGAAAACAAACTACGATCTATACAACGTTAATCTGACGATGAGCCCGTGACTTTTTTTTTCCTTTATTTATTTTACCTGATATTGTGTGGTGGACGTGTACACCCGGTTGCACAGACAGCCGATTATTATGGCTAAGCTATAGCGTGTGATGTTGTAGACGGTTTTATTTTGTCTCAGTTTTTCATTCGCCCAAAGAAACCTGCCTCTCTTAACCCTAACCCTTGCCATTGACCAGCCAATGTCCTTACAAAATTTGAACCCGGTAACCCTGCTAATGAAGCCAGGCGCGCTACCATTTTGCCTCAGGATGGACCGGACCCCTGTTAATAAATTAACCGATTTCACATTGTTCTACACTCTAAAAGACATGCAAACTGTTGGAGGCGTCCACACACATTTAGGTCGTGGAGAAGCAATGCTTTCAAAAAAGGAGAAGACTAACTCTAATCCCGAGAATATTGCGTATCATCGCATGTGCCTCTGATTGCATTTCGCCAGCGTCTAACGAATCGTAAGATCATGGAAGTCTGCACGATCTTCCATTTCTTTCCTTTTAGTTGTGAGTGTGGCTTCATAGCGTGCGTTCATTGCATTGAGACTCATCAATGGATGGTGACTAATCAGAGAACCATTCTCACGTATTATGGTGCGTATGTAGTTGTGGTGCCATCCACCTTTATCGTGGTTTGTAGTCCAATGCCGATTTACATGGTTTCATTCATTTTGTGAAATATTTTTTTATTGGTTCAAATTACGTTATAAAATTTCTTATTTTCGAACGTCTATAATAAATCAGTTTTTATAGAATACAATTTAAAATGTGCTGTGTATACATCTCAACTGTTAATATATTAATCATGGGTATTGAAGCATCTTGATTTTAATAGCCTTGAGAATTTCCAAATTGTAGTGTTGTTTTTTTTATTCATGGGGCATAGATTTACATACATAAAACTAACTAATACCCTGCTTAGCATTCACCCCAAACAATTTTTTTAGAATATATAATTCCCTTATTAAAAATATGACAATATTAACGCTGGTGTTCCTGCGTTGAAATAGTGAATCAAGTGCCGATTTTACAAATGACTCTAGCTCTGAGTTTGCTAGTGTGTCTTCTTGTGTATGTGGTTGAGTGTCTGATTGTTGTTTTTTTTTGTTTTTTGGTTTGTTTGTTTGGGTTTTTTTTTATGTCCTACGTTGCAATTAATAGAGTTAAATGGGGACAATAAAGAAGTATCATTAATTGTAATTGCACATTGCACAAGGCGAAGAAATGGTATAGTATCTTGAGCGAGTGAAATTGTGAGGAATTAGGATATGGTCGGTAAAAAATGGTAGGGTAGCTCTCAAGCTTTGAGGGAAAGGCAGTAAATAGGGGGGGGGGGTGTAAGATAGGATCAACGAGTCTTGAGAAGTGGGGTAAGGAGGGTTGTTGTGGCGGTATTGGGGTTGAGGTAGGAGCGGGGGCGATCAGAATGCAGGGCTTTACGTACGGGAGGGGGGGGAAGAATCTTATGAGGATGTGGTGCAGGGGGGACCGTCAGCTTTGTCTTATGGGTGAGGAAGAAGCATGTGAGGATGTGGTGCAGGGGGGACCATCAGCTTTGTCTTATGGGTGAGGAAGAAGCATGTGAGGTTGTGGTGGAGGGGGGCCATCAGATTTGTCTTATGGGTGAGGAAGAAGCATGTGAGGTTGTGGTGGAGGGGGACCATCAGATTTGTCTTATGGGTGAGGAAAAAGCATGTGAGGTTGTGGTGGAGGGGGACCATCAGATTTGTCTTATGGGTGAGGAAAAAGCATGTGAGGTTGTGGTGGAGGGGGACCATCAGATTTGTCTTATGGGTGAGGAAGAAGCATGTGAGGTTGTGGTGGAGGGGGGCCATCAGATTTGTCTTATGGGTGAGGAAGAAGCATGTGAGGCTGTGGTGGAGGGGGACCATCAGATTTGTCATATGGGTGAGGAAAAAGCATGTGAGGTTGTGGTGGAGGGGGACCATTAGATTTGTCTTATGGGTGAGGAAGAAGCATGTGAGGTTGTGGTGGAAGGGGACCATCAGATTTGTCTTATGGGTGAGGAAGAAGCATGTGAGGTTGTGGTGGAGGGGGACCATCAGATTTGTCTTATGGGTGAGGAAAAAGCATGTGAGGTTGTGGTGGAGGGGGACCATCAGATTTGTCTTATGGGTGAGGAAAAAGCATGTGAGGTTGTGGTGGAGGGGGGCCATCAGATTTGTCTTATGGGTGAGGAAGAAGCACGTGAGGTTGTGGTGGAAGGGGGCCATCAGCTTTGTCTTATGGGTGAGGAAGAAGCACGTGAGGTTGTGGTTGAGGGGGGGCCATCAGATTTGTCTTATTTGTATAAAAGACAGAAGACTTGAGCTTAGGATGTACATGTTCTTACATAAGCTCCTCAAATAATATAACAATAGACGCTGATTTTGTAAGTTAGTTTTTTATATAAGATGCCCGCCTTACACCATGCAAGCGTGCTAATAAGTAATAGATCGGAGTTCCTCAAAGTGGACGGTAACGTCCATAGAGGCGGTGGGATGTTCCATGTCGGTCGTAAAATGTACAGTATATTTTTTTTTTAAAAGGGGGGGGGGGACTAGGACTACCAAAGGGACGGTTGTGGATTATACCAGAAAAGCTTCTTTAAAATTGATATATGTATATATATAAATAGAAATTTTATAAGATGAAATGTTATTTCGATTATCTGCATTGAAAAGGATCGTCAGAGGTAACAGAACTTTCCCCAAGACAGTCAAGATAATAGAGATTTCCCCAAAGACATCAGAGTTAATAGAACTTTCCCCAAAGCGGTAGTTCCACTGAGACCATTTTTTCATATATGGCGCCATTTTTCCACATGTGGCGCCCTTTTTCCACATATGGCGCACTTTTTCCATATGTGGCGCACTTTTTCCATATGTGGCACCCTTTTTCCACATGTGGCGCACTTTTTCCATATGTGGCGCCCTTTTTCCAAATGTGGCACCCTTTTTCCACAAGTGGCGCCCTTTTTCCAAATGTGGCACCCTTTCAAGGATGTAACTTTTTTCGTTCGTCGATTTAAAAAAAAAATGTGGAAAAGGGGTGGGGGACTTTGTTAGGGCAATTTTGTTGCTCTGTGATTAAGGAATGAGAAGCTAAAATTCGGGTATGCGTCAAAATGCATCCCTGCATTTTAAATGTATTAAAAAAATTCGGATCCCTCGATTGCTACCCCCACCCCAAAATCAAAGATACAGTCTCGGTACCATTTCCTTCATAAAATTATAAAAATAAACCTTTGAATCTAAATCGATTTTAAAAATGAAAATTATTATTTTTGTGTGACTTTAATAAAAACAATTTTCACTCCCCTTAGCGTCAAAACCTGGCTGCTTCACTTCTTTTTTTTTCATAGTTGATAACGCTAACAAATATCTCAGACATGCAACTAATCACCATTGAATATTCTTAATTTTTAAACAATGTCTGGATGTGTATTCCAAAAATAGTAATTTCTCTTCAAATATTGATACTTGTTCCAGTCTACGTCGCAACTGGAGAAAGAAGTTTTTCATTTCTGAAATTGAATTACTAGTGTCTATGACTCAGGAAAGGCTCACATCTTTGGCTAAGGTGTCTATTAAAATGATGCAACTTTCAGTAAATTTCCAGTCTAAAAAGCCAAAAAAAAAATGCTTTTAGAAGAGTATGATAGTATGATGCTAATTAAAATGTTTAAATTCAAAATATGCATAACAACTGCAAGCTGGATGTCGGCATTTTGGGATTTACATCTTTGCAACAGCCACTTTCATTTCAAACAGATTAGTTTTTAATGTTCAATCTAAAAACAAATTAATAGTTGGTTTTATTTTTTAAACTTGGAAGAATTTAAAGCATTTTAATTTTATGACTTTTATCTTCTGTCTTCTCTGGCAGTACTTTTTAAAAATTATTTACGATTAATATCAACCTGAAAATTTGTTGGAGGAAGGGGCGCCAACTTGTTAAGCTGCCTGGGTCGCCAGAATTGCTAAGGCCGGCCCTGGGTCTCTTTTAAAGTTTATTTGGCGCTGGAATTTTTTTTAAAACAAAATATTCTCTCAGTGCTGACCCATTCATAAATCAGGTGCGTAATCGATATTTCTAGAACTATAGACGAATTTCAATGAAAAATGTACAGTTGCCGGGAGATGGGCTCAAGCGTATTAAAAATTAACTTAAAAATATCTCTAATTTCGTATTTAAATTAACTTAGCTCATGAGTAATAATGGTCGATAACCAATGTCAGACCCACAAGAGAAGAGAGGTTCCAAGGCGATTATCTTCAAGTGCGACGGTGCGATCATTTGAATATCATGCATAAGACTTAGCGATTTTAAGAGAGTTTTTTTTCGGTGAATTTTTTTAGAAAGAGTGATAAAGTCATTTTTAGATAAAGATGCAGTTGACATTGGAATTAAAAAAATATGTGGTATTGATGCATCAAGTGAATAGGTTTCTTAAAGAGAAAATTTAAATAAAAACATGTTTTTTCTTGTCATGAAAATTTGCCTCTATTATAATCAGGACACTCATAGAGAGACAGAGAGAGAGACAGAGAGATGGAGACAAAGAGAGAGACAGAGGCAGATAGAGTTAGAGAGAAAGAGGGGCAGGGACACACAGACATAGATAGAGACAGAAGGAAAAAGAGACAGTGAGAGAAGGAGTGCGACAGAGAGAGAGAGGGGGGGGCAGAGAGAGAAAGAGAGAGACAGAGAGAGACAGAGAACAAGGGGGAAATACATATAGAAAGAGGAAAAAACACACACACAGAGATAGAGAGACAGAGAGAAAAAGAGACAACGAGAGAGAGACAGAGTCATATAGACAGGGACAGAGACAGAGTGAGAGTCACATAGGCATAAAGAGAAGGACAGAGAGAGACAGAGAGAGTGGCACAGGCAGAGAGATAGAGAGACAGAGAGAGAGTCACAGAGGCATAAAGAGAGGGACAGAGAGAGACATAGACACACAGAGAGACATAGACAAAGAGGGGGAAAGGGAGACATAGAGAGGGGGCAGAAACACACAGACAGAGACAAGGAGACAGAAAAACGGCTGATTGGGGTGTTGCCAGCAGATTTAAAACTTAACGTCGACGTATCCCATAAGCACCTACGTCACACCAAGCCGCGTTGAGCGAGAAACATGTTGGTTTGGACGCTAATGCCGTAAGTGTCACTTAGGCATTGTGCAACATTACAGGTAAGGTGATCATGTTCGCACGCACGTAACAGCAGGCGTCTATTAACCACATGAAAACAAAGTGATGAGTGAAGCTTGGTCTGATAGGCATGGGAGCTGCATTCAGATCTCTGATAAGTTACTTTATGTTCATAGGCACTCATCAATTCTGTTAAAGATGAAGTTTCTCACTTAAATATTAAAATTCCTTAGAGCATTTTGGCACAGCCCCATAACTTTCACAAGGATCTTGAACGAAATGTCATACATGAAGTTGAAACCTCCAGTGCACGGTATCAGAGTAGTGCTCCTCGTTCGCATGCGAAGATGACCAAGGCGTGAGTAGTTGCCTATACTTGCTGTGTATTTTGTTTAAAGTGAGGAAGAATTGCGCAAACTAATCAGCCTCACTCTCTCGTCCTTTCCTATAACGATCAAATGGCAAGACTTAGTTAATACCAAGAGTGGGCAACCTTTTGGTTTTAGCGTGCCAAAGTAAGACTTCTAATTCATTCAGCGTGCCAACAAGTTCTACTTAATAATTTATTATTATATATTTGGTTTTTAACTTTCCAAAGTAAATTGTTATATGTCTGGCACTCGGGCAGTAGGTTGCCGACCAGTGGACTAGACGACCGGATGATGCAGTGGATGACCAGAAGTGGGGTGTTTATGTAGTGTCAATGTCAATCGGGACTCATCCGGGTTTGAATTCATAGTTTGCCAAATCTTGGATGAGTTGCCCACCAACCCGGGATGCTGGTGTTCTTTTATTTTATTTTGGTCTATGATTTTGCTGTGGACTGAGCTCCCATCCACATATTGTGCACCCACATCCAGGCACCCCGCGATACTAGAAGATATCTCTGTCAAAACGGCTGCAAAAGTAGGGGAAAATAACTGTAACAAATTACGCAAATGTTGCGCCGACATTGTCTTTATCAATGTTGAAAAGTTTATTTCCTCCCCCCCCCTCCTTTTTCCAACCCAACCTTTTCGCCTGTATCATGAAACAATATGATGTTATAAAATGAAAGGTGCAGAAGTATTTTTAGTTTGTTAGGGTTTGGGTTCACCTGGAAGGAAGAAACAGCCAGTCTAAAATAAACCACAATGCGTCAAATAACTTATCAATCTGAGGTTTAGCACTAGCACAATCTACACCAGCGTTTCTTAAAATATGTTATCTTTTACCCTAGACTAGGAGTCTGGAACCTTTTTGTCTGATAGAGCCATGGACACCACATATTTTGAAAAGTAATTCTGTGAGAGCCATACATTATGATTAAAACTAAAAATTCAAGTAAATGTGTGCATCTTGTGTAATTTCAACACTAAAAATGCAATAATTATGTCTCTGAATTCTGTTTAATAATCTTGTTATGCTGTTGCTAATCAATAATGATTATTTCTTACCATTAATGCGACTTCTTTTTTATAGTCGAACATTTGTCTGCGAGCCAGATGCAGCCATCAATAGATCCACATCTGGCTCGCGAGCCATAGGTTCCCGACCCTTGCCCTAGAGGTACGCATAGCAGCCGTAGGCGGTACAGTGAGATGCAAAATAAAGCATGCATATAATGATGCTTCTTATTATAAAATATACTAATGTTGGTAAGTGTAATTTAACATTTTTTTCAAGCAGTGCAACATTACATAAGCTTGAGTTGATGATCCCCCCTCCCCAAACACACACACAAAGAAAGACAGGCGTTCTGTCGATCTATACCAGTCTTTCCCAACCTTTTCTACACTCCACACCCCTTAAGAATTAATTAAATAGCTGGTCTCGTACCCTTTACAAAAGTGCATTTTATAGTGTGAAGATATAAGACTTCTCATTAATGTATTTAAGTACAGAGAGAACTGTAGAGCGTAAACAATAAACGTGTGACTATTGAATCAAGTAAAATGTTAAAATGAAAAAATATTTTACAAAATATATATCAACATTTCTATAGCTTCCTCGTGCTCCCTGAAATGTGTCCTCACGCATCACCTGGGGATGCCAGCACACCGGATTGAGAAACCCTGATCTAAAGAGATACTTCCGGCCACTGGTGTAATATAAACTTGGCTTGCTTAATTCATTTTTTTTTTAAACTCATGCCTTAAAGTGCAAATACACATTTTAAATTTTATTTTAATAAACAGAAGCAGAAAGTAGGAAGGCGATGGGCTTCTCGGCTTAAATAATAGGACACACTTTAGTGGAATTCAACAGTCAATGTGTCTTCGTATTTTAACTGCAATTGACATAATCTCGCAGGACCAAAATTGGACACACATCTTTTAGATAAGTGGATATGCGGCCCATATTAAAGACTCATAAAAGGTGAAAAGTTACTAGTTGCTCTGTAGTCAAAGTAAATTTACTATTCCAGGGTGCCTTGGAATAATAACATGGGGTATATGGCTCCATTACACAATACAACAGGGGATAAAAAAAAAGGGGGGGGAGGGGGTGGACTACGGTACGGCTTGTTTGTTTTGGAACCTCCTTGAGTTTTGTATCCCAACATTTTGTTTACCAGCCATTGCCTTAACAATAACATGGTGCATATGAGCATCTAAGCGCGACTCCCGGCTTTATTCAAGTTATATTTAGTTTGATCACTGGAACCGACCGCAAGGGCCTGACGAGCTCCAATGGTTATTGATCCAAGCCAATCACTACATTTTAGGCGTGGATCGTTCAACAATGTTATAGCTGACTGCATAGTATTAAAGTTTAACTTTCCGTAAGGAAAATAGAAAGAAAGAAAAAACTCCAGCACATTAAAAAAAATATATTTTTGTGTCGTTCTCTTTAGAGTTGAAAACTGCTTGGGTAGCTGTTAGTAAAAATGAAGGGTGTATTATCAAGGATCCCAATGAGGTCGGTACCCACCATGAAAAGGATCTATCGGGAACTTTATCCCATGGGGATCCCAAACGGATTCGGGATTTCTTAATGGGAATGGAATCTCAACATTTAAGGAAACTCACTAGGGATCGGGATCCGAACGGGAAATATGGGATCCCTTTGGGGTTGTCTTTCATAAATGGGTATTTTAAAGGAGAATTTTTTTTTATTTATATTTTTTATTGGTGATTTGTTTTTGTTTTTGTTTTTTAAATGGCCCGTTTATTTCGATGTTAGCTAAAAGTTGTAGAGCAGAGGTCTCAAACTCAAACTATCCGGGGCCGCAAGAGGTAGAGTCTGAGTGAGACTGGACCGCATCAAGTATTCCACACAAAAAGCGATGACAAATTCAATAAAGTACAACTGTTACAATGTGCTCAAACTTTATTAATATTAATAACAAATAAAAACATCAAGTGTTCTCAAGACCCAGGATTCACTTACTTACTTCTGCTCCTTATGGCCAGAGGTCTGGCAGAGCTTCTTCTTTGCTTTTTGGGAGATTTAGAAACCAACATAATAAATGAGGATTCAGTAATCAGAGAGTGAATTCCCGAATAATGCCGTGATTTCTGAAGTATGAAATAAATATTGCTTGATAATTTAAAATAACAATGTAATGTGCAATCCTCCTCGATGGTTTCAGTCGTATGACACCAAAGGTAGTTTTGCGCTAGCGTTGAAAAAAGACGGTTGTTTTGGTAACAAGACCTTTTAGCTGACAAACATTTTTCTACAGTTTTAGTTACATCAATAAATTTTTGCTAAAACAATAGCAAATCACTGCACATACTTATGCTAGTTTGTTCCAAAAATTAGGCCTACAAGACATTACAACTGCAATGTTGAGCATCGCGTCACCAGAAAACTCCCCTAGTAGACCCAGCCATCATCCTGTCACCCCTAAACTCCACAAGTAGACCCGGCCGTCCTCCTGTCACCCCTAAACTCCACAAGTAGACCCAGCCATCATCCTGTCACCCCTAAACTCCACAAGTAGACCCGGCCGTCCGCCTGTCACCCCTAAACTCCACAAGTAGACCCGGCCGTCATCCTGTCACCCCTAAACTCTACAAGTAGACCCGGCCGTCCTCCTGTCACCCTTAAACTCTACAAGTAGACCCGGCCGTCACATTGCGTATCATTGTTAACGGCATTATATCCTTAGTAAGAAAATAAAATACCCGTCATCTAAAGTAAAAATATTCAGCTAATAAATGCTATGAAAATAATGAGCTTCTGGTAAACAAAGACGAAAAAGCATAAAATTAAAATATGGCGATTCCCACTTGCGATTTTAAAACTAAAACGGATTCAAACAGAAGGCAGGAGCAGGCAATATTTATGAATTATTGCTGCGAAAGAAGATGCTATATTGTAGGGAGAATGAATATTGATTTTTTTTTAAATCTCAGGAAGGGTCTTTTTGACCTAACCTAACAGGGATTCTTTGATACAGTGTAAAGTTGCTACGATTTATACAGTTATGGTTGTGCATTACCCACTAACTGACTTTTTTAACTTTTGATAGATTTACATACAATATTCGAAGTGGTTTTTTTCTCAAAACCAGAACTTTGCCATGTTTGTCTCAAAATGCTATAAAATTAAAACTTTTAGTCTGATTTCAAAACGGTTTTTACCATTATAATCATCGTCTAAATCTACACAAACCTAATAAAAATCAGAATTAGACCAGTCGGTGAGATTCGACTGAAACCGTCGCGGAGGGTCACATTTTAGATATGAGACGGGGAAAACGCGGGGCCGCATTTACACTAAACTTTGCTGTCAGGTATCGGGGCGCAAATATCGTCTTGCTGGCCTCAAATGGCCCGCAGGCCGCAAGTTTGAGACCCCTGCTGTTCGAGAAGCCTGCTTTATGTATGTATGTATATGTTTATATATATATATATATTTATAATATAATAGGGAACGTTACTGCAGAGACTTTGTTCATGTCTAAATTAACGCTGTTACTTTGATCAGTAGTCGGGTTGTGCTTTTGCGTTAAAGACTTTTCGTCTAGTTTTTCTCATATATTTTTATAATCAAGCACGGCGAGACACAATTACTTCATCACAATTTCGCTTTAAAAAAAACTCCCGACACCGGCCACATCAATTTTTTACTCATTCTTACACCCCCTCCCCCCCCCCCCCCTCCCCCCCCCCCCCCCGTTCCAACTCCACCCCAAATTCCAACATCAGAGATGAATTCAAAGACATTTTCGAAATCCCTTATCAAATTGAGTCATTTCTAAAAAAATACTCGCACGGGATCAACCACGTCACAGTGTTGCCAACGATGCTCCAAATTGATAACACATAAAGCTACTTACGGGGGCGGGATTTGGGTTTCAAAGAGATTACTGGCACATACATGGGCGGGGTGGGTGGTTTGACAGTACGGTTTGCGATTTAACACGTTAAACATCTTTAAAATCCTGAAATTATTATTGGCTGTCATTTATTTGTGTTCTAAAAAAAGGAAGGGGGTGGAGGAAGGGGTGCTGGGTGGGAGAGAGAAATATAGAGAAAGAGAGAGAGAGAGAACTTTCAGATTTAAAAAAATTCACCTGCACGTACAGCACACTAGGGGTCGCAATCCGGGATCCCGAATTTCGAAAATACCGGAATAACGGACCATAATTGATGCTCGAAAAAACAGGGATTGGATTTATGAAAACCGGGATTTTCGATAATCCCGGGATTAATCCCGGGATTTCATTTTCAATTTTTTTTTAAAATCGTTTTTCTTAGTTTCCACGTCGTAGTTAAAGCAAGACATATCTCATAAATTATAAGATGTGCAAATCCATCACACCACGTGTCTCAAGTTCAAAGAAAGCCGCCTGACGGGCTAGATCTGTGTACTCTTATTTGTCAAGAATCACGATGTTGTGATTAGTTTTTTTGTTTTTGTTTTTTCACCGTGCGTGTGTAGTGTGTGAGCGGAGACGAGTCACGAAGTGAAGGTACATGACTGGTAAGTAAATGTTTTCATCTTATAAATAAGTGATTGGTATAGTTAAATGAAGTTTTGACTTCCATTAAGAGTTTATTTGGAAATAATAACACGTTGCACTCAAATCACGGGTCAACTTTTAATTTTTTATTTTTTTTATTTTTTTTTTTGATTGCTTGATTTCTTTTAATCATGTCAAAAAACCTAAATATTTAAAAATACGTGTAAATCCGTATTTTGATAATCAAATACCTCAAGTTTCAGACAGAAAAATTATTTTTTCTCAGGCTGAATTTCCCAGTTTGTCGGTATCGTACCTAGCCAAAATGTGCATGACTGAATGTCCATTGTCCATATTGTTCTGTAGCGGACTTCGCTAAACATTTACATAACAATTTAAACATTTAAAAAAAAGTTTTACACGTCAAACCAATTCGATTGAATTAATATTTTTTTGTTAATCATTTATTTTCCCTTCAGGTTGATAGAAAGAAATGAGGGACCCTGAAAAAAATAAACCTAAATTTGAAAAGCATATGAAACTATCGGAAACAAATGTATCAGTTTGGCAATATTTCTTGAAAGCTACAGACAATCTCTCAGCTAAATGTATTAGATGTAACAAGACACTTAATACATTTAGAGGTACAACTTTAGGCCTTCACTCTCATTTCAAGTCTGCACATTCCAGTGACTACTTGGACGCATTTATAAGGCCAGATTGCGACCAGATGCGAAAACATATCGTGGATATTCAAAAGCATGGTCAGACAGCCGACTCCTCGTTGGAAATATCTACGAACAATTAAATTAAACATCTTGGATCTGAGCATAACGAACTTGAAGACACACTACCGCTTAAGAGACAATTAGATATTGAAATACAAAAGAAATTTCAGGCTCAGGATAATACTTCCAGACTAACGGTTGGAGACATTGATACATGGTAAAAATAGAAATGGCTTTATTTGAGAATGGCGGTTCAAGAGGACAATATCTAGAAATTGCTTATGACAGCCTAAGGTCAATTCCTCCGACCAGTGTGGATACAGAGCGGGTGTTCTCTTCAGTGGGTTACTTTTGAAACCATTTGCGGTCAAATTTAAGTGACCAAACATTATACTTTGTCATTTTTATGATTTCATAATATAAATTTGACCAAAGGTTAAAACAACACCAATCATTTTAATATGTGATTAATAAAACTCTTTACATTAAAAGTTAAGAATATTATTTTTGTTCGTTTGATTAAAGTCTGAAGATAAACGCGAGTTTAAAAGCTTATTAAAAATCAAAATGTGATATTTATTCTAAATGTTTTTATTTCATTGATAAATCCTCACCTCGAATCACGACTGAAAATTCTCTAAATATCGAAAATACCCGGATTCCGGTATTAGTAAACTTCAATATCGAAAATACCGGTTTTGGCAAAAGGGACGGGTTTTGCGACCCCTACGGCACACCAAGCAGGACGGCACTAAGGAAAAAATTCTGCCCCATTAGTTTTCTTAATTTTATTGTTGTTAAAATGAACCCCACAAAGGGAGACCACGAATATGTCAATTTTTTAACATTATCATCTCTTCACTTTTATATTTATTTCATTCTATTTTATTTTTATTGCCGGTAATTATTTTATTTTATTTATATTGGGGGGGGGGGGGGAGAGAGAGAAGAGTTGGGAGTTCGTTGGACATTATTGTAAAGCTTGCACGTCATTACCGCTGGGACTCGTCTCAATTTACGCTATGTAATTATACGTTTTTATTATTGATATAGTTTCTGGTCATATCAAATTATATATGGATTTTTTTTAAGTCCCAGCCTGATGGAAAAGCGAAAGTAATAATCAGTGGCGTAGACAGAGCTAGTGCCGCCCGGGACGGAACGCGTATTTTGCCCCCTTCCAAGAAAGCGAATCTTTCAGTTGACCGCAAATGCCACCCCTCCATTTCAAGAAAAAGAAGTGCCACCCTGTGCGCACCGCTCCTTCCGCAAAGATCTTCCTACATTACTGGCAATAATGGTTTCTATCTGAGTGCATGAAAGGGGGGTGAGACTTTTAGGGTAATAGAGATTGATTATTCTTGGTTATGAAATCCTTTATATTGAATCCACTTTTGCTTTCGTGTGCTTCAGTGTGGCGAAATCTTTGGAAGGTTAATTGACCCACTTCTCGACATCATATTGAGGTGAAACTTGGCACAGAGACGCGTTGCCGATGACAACGCATATCCAATTTTCCGCCCACCCCAACGTAAAAAAAAAATAAGATTTTCTGTTGTTTTTTTTTAGGGGTCGTTTAATGGGTGTGTGTATTAGTGTTTAGATTAATTGGGTAGCTGTTGCTATGTGCTTTGTGTTGGTGACATACTTGGTTGTGCAGTAAAAAATACAATTTATTTTTGAAAAGGAAATTGAAGGAAATATAAACCGTGTTTTGGCCAGAAGTTTACCCATTTACATAAGCACTGCTTAACAAATGTTAAATCATGTACAAGTGCATGAATGCAAACAACAATGAATACAAGTGGATTGATACGAAAACCTTTTAGGGGTTGCTAATTTTTATACTATGCTCACACCACAAATTACCGTGCTCCACTTTCATACTGCTGACTCCCCAAAGTCCACACAAAAGTACTACTACCTTTAATCCAATTTTTCCAAGCATCAGACCGTAAAGGCCAGCTACTGTTGGCGCGTATTTAATTGCAAGAATTATATTATTATGAGGAACACTAATGTAACATTTTATGTACCGGTACACATTTAAGTAGCAGATTTTTTTTTTGATTTTTCTTCCTTTCCAAACTGTGATTGGGGACCCCATGGAGGGGTGTCATCAGCAAAACAAGTAGGTCACGAATAATGGGTCATTCGAATAAATAAACATTTTAGGTCCGTTGCACAGTGTAAGTGGGCGAGGGGGTTGTTTCGCTTGAGGATCGAACATAGATCAGACGATGGTGTATGGTTTTGGAATTGGCCAGAATGTATTACAGTGTGTAAGAGATGGCTGTGTGTGTGTGTGTGTGTGTGTGTGTGTGTGTGTGTTCAGCGGTTCAAAAGATTCAATCCTATTTTAGAAGATAGTGAACGTCATATAGCAGCAGTCACAGCGGGGGGGGGGGGGGGAGAGAATCACAAACATTTGGTAGATCAATAAAAGGCATAACATGTCGCAAAACGCACAACTTATTTTTTTTTAAATATTAAAAGAACGCAACTACATTATCGCCATTGTCTAGTACTGAAGTGTCACAATCCATCATTTTATTGACAAACAAAGTTGCAAATAAGAGTAGTTAGTTAGGACGCACTGTATGCTTTCATTGATACATCATGAACAACTTTAACTGAAGGCTGCAGACGTTATGCCAGTGTTTCTCTCATTCGAGTCCTTTGATGCCGGGGGCACTTCTTGCTCAATGCTCTAATCATACCGTTTCTTCGTTGCGATTAAGATTAACCGTTGAGGTTAGGAGGGTCACGCAGAGTCTGAGCAAAGATAACATCAAGCTCAAGTGTACCGCGCAACGTTACAGTTTTAGAACAATGGACTAACAGTCAGCTAACCAACAGTACACCCAGGAGTGTCCCGGGCCATCATGATTTGATAGCAAGCTGACACGCGGCCTGCACCAAGCTTTAGCTTTAGAAGTGGAAGTGCTCGTTGTTGTTCTGCCGAGCTAGTTTTGCTGCCGTCGCCTTAAAGACAAGGTGTCATTCAAGGCACATTCAATACACTGACAACGTTGGTGATGTTTTTGCTTTTTTAATACTTCTGTCTGTCACTGTCAGAAATGCTTGCGCTAACTATGAAGTTTCCGGATTAGTTCTCTCCCTTTGCAATCATTATTCTAATTCATAAAAAAGTTGGTATAACCCTTTGTCACAAAACTACGGCCCAAGGGCCGGATTCGGCCCGAGACGTTAGTTCATATGGCCCGCCGAGGGTACATGAATTTTCTGGATGAACTTATGGAACACGAGACGTTGTCATATAATTTAAATATTATATTTACATACTAGGAGATTTTCATACGAACATTTGAAAGCAGTTCTCTCGGTTGGATGCAACTATTCGATACCAAATATTGACGATATCTTGAAAGCCAAAAGGCAGCTTCACAAATCTCACTAACCTTTTTTCTGCTTAGCTTGTCAGATTCGGATATGTTCGCACTAGGTCTGATGTAACGATATTTTTGTCTTCTTTCATAGCTTTTTTTTTTTTGGTCAATAAATATGTTGGTTTTCTTTGTTTTTTTTTGCGAAATGGACCCAGAATTTTTTCTGCTTAGCTTGTTAGATTCTGATATGTTCGCACTAGGTCTGATGTAACGATATTTTTGTCTTCTTTCATAGCTTTTTTTTTTTTGGTCAATAAATATGTTGGTTTTCTTTGTTTTTGTGTGCGAAATGGACCCAGACACGCAGCGCCGCCATTCGCACCCGGGTACCATTAGACTCAAGCTTTTAGGATGGCATTTGTGCTAGTTTATTTTTGTTTAACTGAAGAAGTAACTTTTCAAACATATATTCCATTCAATTATCTTTCATTTGATACCTCATTTTGTCTTACAAACCCAACAATAAAATTTTAAATAGTTTTTTTTTTAATCCCAACCTCTCACTTCACCCGGGTACGAATAGCCCCAACCTCTCACTTCTGGTACCCGGGTACGAATAACCCGTTCAATGTTTGAAACTATAACAGCGTTTGAAATTATAATGTAACCATGGAAATCTCCAATTAAGGAGGGGAAAATATGCATTTGTCGACATGTTTGCTAAGCAAAGTTCTGTGAACAAAGACAAATGTGGAGCTTTGCTTTACGATTTGATACAAGAATTTGGGACTGGTTTCAAGATTTCAGGAAAAAATCACTAACATTTTGGCGTACAGCTATTTCCCACTCCATTTTTAGTCGACATAACCATTACACCTGCCAATTTTCTAATAGTGCATAGAGCTACAATCTGACATTCAAATTAAATAAAACGTTATCCTGTCTCTTTACTGGACCTCTATAAAATATTCTTCCCCGAGTCCATTCTACCTCGCTTCACAATCATGTTTTCTTCATGTCAACGCTGTTAGGAAGCGCCTACATTTGTGAGCAGCTATTTTCACGGATGAATCACACGAAGAATAAAACTTGAACCCAAACTATCTGATGAGAACCCGGGGAACTCACTAAATATCGCAACTACTTCCATCGAAAAAAATATCGAAGCACTGATATTTCAAGAAACAATTTCAACATCTCACCAATTAAATGTTGCCGTCTTGTCTTTTACTTTTATAAGACGAAATTCAAGAATTAATTATCAAACATGTTTACTTTAACGTATGCGTTTCTTAACCCTCAGTCTAATCGTTATTGTTAGCGTATTTTATGTGAGGCCAAACTCGTCTTCTTCCAGTGTGGTCCAGGTAAGCTGGACACACCAGCGTGGTCCAGGTAAGCTGGACACACCAGTCTGCTCTATTGAAAAAAGAAAAAGAAAAAAGGCTTCAATGTGTTCGTTGAGTTCCACCTCACTGTCAAACTTGGGTTTTGTGTTTAGACAGTTCCACCTCGCTGTCAAACTTAAGTTTTGTGTTTATTCAGTTCCACCTCACTGTCAAACTTGGGTTTTGTGTTAAGACAGTTCCACCTCACTGTCAAACTTGGGTTTTGTGTTAAGACAGTTCCACCTCGCTGTCAAACTTAAGTTTTGTGTTTATTCAGTTCCACCTCACTGTCAAACTTGGGTTTTGTGTTAAGACAGTTCCACCTCACTGTCAAACTTGGGTTTTGTGTTTAGACAGTTCCACCTCACTGTCAAACTTGGGTTTTGTGTTAAGACAGTTCCACCTCGCTGTCAAACTTAGGTTTTGTGTTTATTCAGTTCCACCTCGCTGTCAAACTTAGGTTTTGTGTTTAGACAGTTCCACCTCGCTGTCAAACTTAAGTTTTGTGTTTAGTCAGTTCCACCTCGCTGTCAAACTTAGGTTTTGTGTTTAGTCAGTTCCACCTCGCTGTCAAAGTTAGGTTTTGTGTTTAGACAGTTCCACCTTGCTGTCAAACTTAGGTTTTGTGTTAAGACAGTTCCACCTTGCTGTCAAACTTAAGTTTTGTGTTTAGTCAGTTCCACCTCGCTGTTAAACTTAAGTTTTGTGTTTAGTCAGTTCCACCTTGCTGTCAAACTTAAGTTTTGTGTTTAGTCAGTTCCACCTCGCTGTCAAACTTAAGTTTTGTGTTTAGTCAGTTCCACCTTGCTGTCAAACTTAAGTTTTGTGTTTAGTCAGTTCCACCTCGCTGTCAAACTTAAGTTTTGTGTTTAGTCAGTTCCACCTTGCTGTCAAACTTAAGTTTTGTGTTTAGTCAGTTCCACCTCGCTGTCAAACTTAAGTTTTGTGTTTAGTCAGTTCCACCTTGCTGTCAAACTTAAGTTTTGTGTTTAGTCAGTTCCACCTCGCTGTCAAACTTAAGTTT
>CAXITT010000288.1:467347-485882 GCA_964033795.1 Lymnaea stagnalis
TTTTTTTTTTTTTTTTTTTTTTTTTTTTGTGCGGGGGGGGGGGGGGGGGGGGGGGGGTTGGGGGGTCAGCATCACAGTAAGGATACATTTTGTTTTACTTTTCTTTCTTTTATTTCAAAAAAGCAAAGAGAAAATGTGGTCAATAGGGAATGCAATTACTATAAAGGAATTAGTTGGGCTCTTAATGTGATTTAACAGAACATTTGCACTCTTGAATGATTTTTTTTATATATACAACAAAAAAAATCTCTTTATCTCTTCCTTCACTTGGACAGATTCCTTCTCAAGCACAATGCTCTGGCGCCCAGGCGTTTCTCAAATCAGTCAATGCTTCTTATTCTTTTTCAAGGATGAGGTTTCAAGGGCTTTCCTGAAAGTTATCTCAATATAAAGAGTTCCAGTATTCATTAAAGTGCCTTCCCTAATTAAAAACTTTTACCCGAAAACTTCATTTGAAAAATTGAAAATTTATTTCTTTTGAAATGTTTTATTTTAATAATAAATAAATGTTAGAAAGAAATAATATGATTTTGTTACAGAAAGGGGAATCTTAACAGTTGAGTTGAGACTGTGGTATAATAATGTCAGATTTTATTTGTCCCTCAAGTCGTTTAAGTTTCTTAAAACCAATATTTAGAAAGGAACTCAAATTCAGGGATTGTTTTTTTAAATGTGCATTTTCCTCATTCGTAATCAAAAGGATTATCCACCAACCAGCAGCGTGATAATACATATCATGTATTAAGTATGGTAGACAGTTTCCGGCTTCAGAGTAATCGACAACCCCCTCCACAAGGCCATGGCGTTCATGGTATGTCTTGAGACATGTCAGGTTGGCTGATACGCTTATCTGCCATCTTTTCAAGTCGCCCCATTCATTTTTTCTTATTCCAAATTATCTTTTCTGGCATTTGACAAACATCCAAAGACAAATCCCCTACAGACATAAGGAGTGTCCATGATCTTGAGGGGAGAGGGGGGGGTTGATGTGGTCGAGTGAACGAATGGGGGACGGGGCTCGGGAGGGGGGGGGGGTGGGCGACATAACTCTTTTTCAAACAAAGCGGTCAAGACTCTGTTTAAAATTAGAACTAACACTCAACAGTTATTCATGCCGCAAAATTAAAGGAGTGTCCATGATCTTGAGGGGAGAGGGGGGGGTTGATGTGGTCGAGTGAACGAATGGGGGACGGGGCTCGGGAGGGGGGGGGTAGGCGACATAACTCTTTTTCAAACAAAGCGGTCAAGACTCTGTTTAAAATTAGAACTAACACTCAACAGTTATTCATGCCGCAAAATTATTCGACGAAAGTCTTGCTACAGACTAAATTTAAGTAACAACGATGAACTCAAGGATTTTCAAGACCGACAAAAAAAAGTGTACCAAGAATGAAAAAAAATAATATCATTTACTTGGATCAATAAAAATATCCTATTTTAAATTTGAAGTTATGTTTTTTGGACTATTTCAAGCAGTAAAGATGTATTGGTGTAGTGCTATAGCTCTGATACCCACATCTATACAAAAATGTATAAATGATCTCTTCCGCCAGCTCTGTTTGAGAGACACTGCCCCCATCCCTCCTGGCGATCTATCGTCTCTCGTTTACGCCTCGCAATTTCCATCATATTTTTTACCCCCCTTATTTTCCTCATCTCTATCAACACGTCTGTGTCCAGGGCGGCTTTTAAGGCTTATTTCGTCCATTCTGACACCAACGTAAAATGAAATGTTCCAATCCATCATCTCCATCTTGTCATTGAGCTATCAAACTACTCGGCTCACTCCATCTCCTGGTGATCGCGGTTTCGTTTTAACTTTTGAGTCCTTCCAACTGATATTACATAGTTTATACTCCTTTAATGTAACCAATTTATTAGTTATAGGTTTGGTCGTTAGACTCTGCTTGGCCATTTCCATTAAACAACAATACAGTTGAAAAAGCGTAGGCTGCCAGAACAATGATAGTCTCACTACATTGATTAGATCGTGTCTCGAAACGTAAGGCGCGTAAGGTTCTCAATTAGTAAACACGTCTTACCTTCGGCTTCTCGTTGTTACCCCGCAAGTTCGACCAATAGGTTAAGGGGGGGGGAGGGGGAAACACGTTTGAGATATGTTGCCACCAAAGCGAAATATGAACATTTACCAAGAAGAGCACTTTACCGTAAGCAAAATATTAAAATATAACAGCTTTGTGGAGCTTCTACCATCAGAGTCTTCTCCAGATGTTCGCTGATTATTGGCATCAGCTGTCTTTACATGTCATATTTGTAAAAAAAAAAAAAAAAAATTTAAGTAAAATACCCAGTCTCTCACTTTTCATTGAAAGTTAACATTGCTTACCACTGCAAGTAATTTCTAAAATTGTATAGAATAACTTCCATGGCCTATGTCTGAAAAGGGCGCGTTTCGATACTTCATTTATTTCCTTCCACAAGAAACATTATTTGCAGTGCTAGTGATTGGGCCATTAAATATATAACTTTCAACACGCGTACGAAAATAGAATTGAGGGTTTAAGAATTCAGAGTGGAATCTATAGACAATTTGGAGGAAATATGTACCGTATAAGACAATTTCATGTATTTTTACTTACATAGTTACATACTCGCCCCCCCCTCCCTTTTACACCACACACACACACACCTTTAACCCCCTTTGCTTACTGAATAATAATGTGATCCGTATTTCCGAACTGATATTATTTTGACACTTCTCCACTATTCCCGGACGTCGGCAACGGCGCCCCTCAACACATTTTCTAGACCCTCACGCTAAGTCCATTGAGGTGACATCTACCAAAACTGACATGACACGATGCTAGGCTGCTACACGCCAACTACGAAGACCGATTATTTGAAGGAAAGGGAGAAAAAAAAAGGTGGGGTGGAATCACCGGAAAATATCTGGTAGAAATTTAGTCCACATTGAACTTTCAAAGTGGCTATTTGCTCCCGGGTACCAGAAGTGAGAGGTTGGGATTAAAAAACTATTTAAAATGTTATTGTTGGGTTTTTAAAGTAAGTTTACAAACATATAGTCCATCTTTCATTTGATACCTCATTTTCTTACTTCTTCAGTTTAACAAAAATAAAATACCACAAATGATATCCAAGTGGGATTTGGTCTAAAGTCTAAAAGGCTCCGGGTCGCATAGCCGCTATTCGGACCCTGGTCCCTTTAGACTAAATCCCAACGAATGTCATTTGTGGTAGTTTATCCTTAGTTTAAACGAAATTACCTGACAAATGACTGCACCCTGCCGGGTGTGGCTGCAATACAAATTTCATTGTTCAGTCGGCTCAGAGTTCGGTTTTTATCAAATGAACACTTTGCATATTAAAAAGTAATTCATAAAAAGCATTGCAATTCCAGCGTTTAGCCGCGCAAGATTCGATGTTAGTTGCAAGTGCAAACTTGACTTTAAAAAAAGTCATTTCGTAACAAGCTATCGGAGGTGAAGTGGCATTTGATGCCAATATGAAAATAACCCAATCTCCATGACTGCCACTCTTTTTCCTACCACTTTCTAACCGTCCTTTGGTTGACTGGGGTATGCCAGGTCAATTAAGACCGGGCGATTCAATTACAGTAGGGTAATGAAGTAGACTCGACAATGGAACGCACCGCTTGTCACAAGATTGCTGGATTTCAACACGCGGGTGGCTGGGTTGGGGGCGGGGGGGGGGGGGAGAGGGCTACCCATCTCAACGATTAACTTCGCCTGGGTACTTTTTAACTCAACGATTTTATTACATCGATACTATAGGGTAATGAAGTAGACTCGACAATGGAACGCACCGCTTGTCACAAGATTGCGGGATTTCAACACGCGGGTGGCTGGGTTGGGGGCGGGGGGGGGAGAGGGCTACCCATCTCAACGATTAACTTCGCCTGAGTACTTTTTAACTCAACGATTTTATTACATCGATACTGCGCAAGATTGTATGAATCGAGCTCGCTCCAGAAAATCCGATAAACTGGAACAATCGACACCAATACTAGGATCGGTAGAAAAAAAAAATCGATGGCAACATGCTTTGACGGTTTAATGGAATTTAAATCAAACGATTTCTCCTTTCTGATTTATTTTCAACACGCGACATTTGTAGCGAGGGTCTTTTAGAACCAGTAAATAAGAGATGCAAAAGATTTATTTTTAACACGCGACATTTGTAGCGAGGGTCTTTTAGAACCAGTAAATAAGAGATGCAAAAAAAAGTATTTCTTTTTTTTATCAGTGATAGTTTTTAAACTCCCCCAGTGATGTTCTCGGTACAAAGGCTTGTCTCGGTCCAATAAAAGTGACAGAGTCAAGTATAGAAAAAGAAGTGACATTTTCGAATGTTTTCCATTGAATTCTGACTCCAGTTTCCGAGAAGGGATAAAAAGACAGAATTATGAGCGGAGATTGGAATGCACCCCGCCATCGGGCAGTTCCTTTTGATTCATAACGCAGAGCTTCAACCGAGTGACCTCAGACACTAGACAAGTGCATGCATTTTGTTTTATGGAAATTGCAAAAGAACTATTCTTAAAAAAGCAGAAAAAATATATTTAATTTGACATTATTACTTAAAATTGTAAGATATCAGTATCGAAACAGGAAGTTGTCTTTGTAGACACTTTTTTGTTTCACCCAGGAAGAGTTAATATAGTATATAATAAATCCATTATTTTTGCCTGTCAAGCGCAGAATTGGCGAAGATGAGAAAACTCAGTAAAATGTATCTCCTTTCTTTTCTTAAGTCTAGATCATGGACATGAGTTTTGGACAGTTTGAAGCAAAACAAGTAGTATAGCTTGTGAAATATAATGTAGGTCATCTAGTGAGTGTTCCCTGTACACATCGTCATCTAGTGAGTATCCCCTGTACACATCGTCATCTAGTGAGTGTCCCCTGTACACATCGTCATCTAGTGAGTGTCCCCTGTACACATCGTCATCTAGTGAATGTTCCCTGTACACATCGTCATCTAGTGAGTGTCCCCTGTACACATCGTCATCTAGTGAGTGTCCCCTGTACAATCTTCATCTAGCGAGTGTCACCTGTACACATCGTCATCTAGTTAGTGTCCCCTGTACACATCGTCACCTAGTGAGTGTGACCTGTTCACATCGTCATCTAGTGAGTGTCCGTGTAAACATTGTCATCTAGTGAGTGTTCCCTGTACACATCGTCATCTAGTGAGTGTCCCCTGTACACATCTTCATCTAGTGGGTGTCACCTGTACATATCGTCATATAGTGAGTGTTCCCTGTACACATCATCATCTAGAGTTTCCCTGTACACATCGTCATCTAGAGTGGCCCCTGTACAATCTTCATCTAGCGAGTGTCACCTGTACACATCGTCACCTAGTTAGTGTCCCCTGTACACATCGTCAACTAGTGTCACGTGTACACATCGTCACCTAGTGAGTGTGACCTGTTCACATCGTCATCTAGTGAGTATCCCCTGTAAAAATCGTCATCTAGTGAGTATCCCCTGTAAAAATCGTCATCTAGTGAGTATCCCCTGTACAGATCGTCATCATTTGAGTATCCCCTGTACACATGGTCAACACTAATTTTGTTACAACTGCCTACAATATGTTAATTATTGATATATTTAACAAACGTACACCATGAAAAACATAATAATGAAGAAGGAACGGACCGTGAAGGTGTGCAAGCCTTTTTCTAAGTAATCTAACGGAGACAGCATCACAATAACATTTCCAAGTGTAACTTTTTAGTCAATGCTGAGCTTTTTCATACCCGAAATCATTGTTACTCCAGCTTGGAGTGCTGTAGGTTCACCTATTCAGAGTAGAGTGTCGTGCAAGCAACCCCCCAGTCTTCCCGTTGACATTTAATGTGTCATCTGGAATGATCTCGATGATTTTGTGTTCAAACTGACTCTTGCCCCGTCGCCTTCAACACAAGACATTGAGTTGAAAGACCTTGCAATTTTTTTTTAAATCTCAGTTCAACCACTACAAGGATTAATATCTTATTCAGCTCCTCGATCTCAGAATTTCTGTCTCTCTACAAAGGCGTGTCGATAATAGAGATTTTGCCTACGCGTGTGTATGACAGTCCAACATAGCATACGTAACTCTCGAATGCTGTAAACATGTAACGCAATGCTTCGCTAGATATCGTTCCAGTAGTACCCAGAAGTAGCAGTATTACAGTCATATTTCGTCCACCGTATCGTCAAAGGGCGTGTCACTCACTTTTTCTCCCGGCGCCTATGCCAAATTTAGCTTTTCACCAGGCGCCCTTTGTTCAATTCTAACACGTACAATTCCTAATAGCGAATACATAAACGAAATAAAATCAAGGTTTAGGTAAAAAATCTTGAAACGCTAAACATTAGTTAAGTGTTGGCACTAGATGTCACATTGGGTGATAAGTGAAAATAAAATTTTGAAAAGTGTAAGGAAGGCGAAGCAGCCCAGGACATGACCATGCCGAGGAAATACGGCACCCAGTGGCGCCCGGAGACAAGATTTGCGCCCGGGGACAAGATCCATTTCAAAGCGCCCCCTTTTCTTTTTTTCAACTCTCAAACCCATTATTTTTACCAATAATATAATATAAAATCACATTTTGGCGCCCCTAACTAGCTTGCGCCCGGGGACATCTGTCCCCCCCTCCCCCCCCCCATCGCTACGCCTCTGGCTGCACCTGGAGTGAAACTGGAAGATTGGTGCCACTTAATGTACAGAAGAAATACCGCCGTCAATCCCCACTACAGCCCCCCCCCCAGGCGCAGCAGTAAAAAGACTATTTTTGGCACCCATTGTCTTTCTGAAGTATATGGGATTTTATATTTTAACTCCTTATTAACATCTCATCTAAAGACAAATTTGGCGCCCATAATGTTGGCGTCCCTAGGGACTGCCCTCTTTGCCCCATTCTCGTGTCACTGCCCGAGGGCGGTGTGGCACCCACAGCTATAAAATGGGAACCATTGGGCTGGCCAAACAGCCGGCGGTGTAAGCCCGAGACATCTTTTTTCTGTGACATCACAATCCTCTATAAAGTATTTCATTGCGTTGGCGTTGTTGTTTGTTGTTGTGTTTTTGTTGGTTGGTTTTTTTTTTTTTCTTTTTGGGGGTGGGAGCTTCTTGTACGTACGAATTGGGGCTGTCCAAACAATACGCGTACAACGGGGGGACGGGGAGGCGTCTAAAATGCGCCCTTTTTCCGTATGTACTAAATGGATGGCCCCTTGCCGGAATTAATGTTTCAATACATCGCGGGGTTGATCACTTTGCTTCTATAAAATAGAGGCACGAATTTTAAAAAAAAAATATTTGCAAACCTATTCTCTAGATGTAAGCACGGGTTTCTAAAATATGTTGTAAGTGCATGAGTTTATGAGATGGGATGAAAACAATGAGGGATGTCAAGACAGCGTGACAACCGTAAAAACTAAAACACCCAGAATCACCACAACTAGCAGCTTTTATTTTTAAATTAATTCTGATTTGTTTCAATTGAATCCGGTGTCCATTGAAGGACGATAAGACGGAAGGACCTGAGATTGGTCATCGTCATGCGCCTGACAGCCTGTCCCAGCGCTTTTGTTTTCACGAGACTGCTTTTTCCAGACAACCAGGAAAATTTCTGAAACGTAGTTACTCTCCCTTGGTTTTTGTTTTTCGAAATTCTAATGATGATTACTCAAATCTTCTGCCTAAAACATCTGTGCAGGCAAAATAAAAATAGTCGGCCACCTTTATATCGACCGGGAAAAAAAATCTAGTTTCCTTTAAATGTGAAGTTCTCTTTAAGTTTCCGGGAAAATTCTGGGTGAAACGTGATGTTGTGTGTTTGGGTTAAATTATCAAATATAGTGTTGGACAGTTTGTTTTTTTTATTTTTAATGGAGTCTGCACTGTCCTAAATCACGGATCTACTTTTTCGGGAAACATGATCTTTTTTTAAAGAGAGAAAATAATCATGAGGAAATGCTTCACTTAATGATAATTGGTTCAAGTTTAAACTTTATCTAGACTGACATAAGAATAAGCTGCATCGTGACATTCTGACGTTCTAGTGCGGCAACGATATGATGTTAAATACTCACCGCTGGAAACGGAAAGCTCCAAAAATCTTACAGACACAACAATTTTTTTTTTTAAGGAAGAGTGTGTGGGGTGAGATCTGATGCCTTTTCATGTTTTTTTATTTTAAATATCTAAGTAGTATAATATTTTAACTGGTTATTCATGCTCACCCATTCGCCGACCCCCCCGACCCCTCCCGAAACCCTCTTTTCCACACACACATAAAACAACAAGGGAAAAGCTCAGAATACCAGGCTTCTCATTTTCCGTCTACTTGACAAGTTAACGACCCCCTGTATTGAACCAGTCTCCTGTGCGGGTTCCAAACTAGCGTTCGCATGGCACCGCATAGATTCCAATAAAAGGTCACTTTACGGCTCGACCAGGCCGGTGCGGCGATACATTAAGAACTGTATAGCGTTGAATTTGTATGCGCAGTGCAGTTAACAGCAAATAGTGTCAATTCAGAAACACATATTATGGTCACACAAAGGTACACCAATGTGTGATATTGCAAGTCGATGGATGTGGTCTGGGAAATATTGAAACATAAAAAAAAAAATGTGGTCACACAAAGGCCCCAAAGAAATATTGAACTACCCCGGGACTGGTCGGGCGTCGAGACAGGTTGAGTTAGACTTATGACATGGCTGAGTTAGAATAGTTACCTGGTTCAGTTAGACTAGTTACATGATTAGGTTAGACTGGTTACCTGGTAGAGTTAGACTAGATACATGCTTAGGTTAGATTGGGATCTAATCAACGTAATCAAGTAACTAGTCTAACGGAACCAGGTAACCAGTCTAACTGAACCATGTCATAAGTTTAACTCTACCAGTTAACCAATATAACCTAAGCATGTAACTAGTCTAACCCTACATGTGTGATATGGGCAACACTGCCGTGGGAGACTACAGGCCTTAGAGAAGGAAATAACATGAACTTTCGGCGTCAGCCAATTCAAGAAAACACGCTGGGGCAGTGCAGTTTTGGCACGTGCTTTGACACAGAATGTCGTGGATTATTCATTGGCACTTTCAAGTGGAAAGTACATTTGTTGATTGTAAAGTGTAACAGCTCAAGAGAAGGTTGAGGCCAGGATAGACATTGTTATGTGATTGTTGTTTCTTGGTGTGTTTTTACCAGTTAAAGTTATCGCATGGCGTATTACTGTCAGATTCAAAACTGATAGTCCTCGTGCCTTCAGTTTAGCCAAGCCAAAATAGTTTGCTCTTGTTGTTTTTGTTTTTTTCATACATGCTTTTAAAAATGCACAGTTTCAATAAGATCCGTTTGCATGTGGGTTCCCGTGACAGATCGATGGCTAAAAAAACTGTCACGAATTTCATTATGTTAGATGTCTGATTCTTGTTTTCGTTGAAGCATTATCAAAGAAAAGTGAAAGATGGAGATGTTCATTACCTTTTAACAAGACAGCCTTAAATAACCTGTATTAGCATGTACTCCACGCGTAAATATTATACAAAAATCACGCAATACATATTTCTTATCATGTGATTGTTTTTTTGTCTATAATACCCTACTTTAAAAAAAACATCTGTTTTTTTGGAAGGTTTTCGGTGCACTTTCAAACATTTGTTTTTTTTTGGAAGGTTTTCGGTGCGCTTTCAAGCATCTGTTTTTTTGGAAGGTTTTCGGTGCGCTTTCAAACATCTGTTTTTGGAAGGTTTTTGGTGCGCTTTCAAACATATGTTTTTGGAAAGTTTTCTGTGCGCTTTCAAACATATGTTTTTTGGAAGGTTTTCTGTGCGCTTTCAAACATCTGGGTTTTTTTTAAGGTTTTCGGTGCGCTTTCAAACATATGTTTTTTGGAAGGTTTTCTGTGCGCTTTCAAACATCTGGGTTTTTTTAAGGTTTTCGGTGCGCTTTCAAACATATGTTTTTTGGAAGGTTTTCTGTGCGCTTTCAAACATCTGGGGTTTTTTTAAAGGTTTTCGGTGCGCTTTCAAACATATGTTTTTTGTATGGTTTTCTGTGCGCTTTCAAACATCTGTTGTTTTTTTTAAGGTTTTCTGTTCGCTTTCAAACATCTGTTTTTTTTATTTTTTGTTGGTTTTCTGTGCGGTTTCAATCATCTGTTGTTTTTTTTAAGGTTTTCTGTGCGCTTTCAAACTTCTGTTTTTTTTTTAAGGTTTTCTGTGCGCTTTCAAACATATGTTTTTTGGAAGGTTTTCTGTGCGCTTTCAAACATCTGGGTTTTTTTTAACGCTTTCAAACATATGTTTTTTGGAAGGTTTTCTGTGCGCTTTCAAACATCTGGGTTTTTTTTAAGGTTTTCTGTGCGCTTTCAAACATCTGGTTTTTTTTTAAGGTTTTCTGTGCGCTTTCAAACATATGTTTTTTGGAAGGTTTTCTGTGCGCTTTCAAACATCTGGGTTTTTTTTGGAAGGTTTTTCGGGGCGCTTTTGTTAGGTGCATGCATTTAAAATAACGCTATATGCTATGTGCTTTAAAAAAATAGTACATTAAAATTATCCTACAGTTCAGGGGCGGACACAAAGGGTGCTGTGGGGCTACTAGGGGTTTACAGTCATTGATATTCTTTTATTATTTTTTATTACCAACTTTATTATATAGTAGGTGTGTGTAAGTGTGTGTGTGTGCGTGTGTGTGTGCGTGTGTGGAAGTAAGAGTCGTAAGTTTCTGATTTAGCCCCACATCAGCATTGACTGATTTAGTCCAGCTACGTCCCTGAATGGGTTAGTGCATTTTATGAGGATAAAAATGTCTCAAATGAATCATTTAGGACACACGGAACAATTTCAGTTCCTTTTATATTAAACTTTTTAAAGTAAATTATTTATAAGTCCATTCAGTACAAGCTTCTTAGGGTAAGATTAGATTCTTTTATTGATCCGAAATATTTTTGATAACATCGTGCAGATACATTTCCAGCATATAAATACGTAAAGATTTTAACCAAAAAATTCATTAAAAAATTTACAACATTTTAAACATAAGACATCTAAAACGTTTCTCTAGCGCAGAAATCAGCAATCAGTGAACTCCTTTAGTGATAAGAATGATTAATAATTAATGATTATTTAGATTTGGTAACCCCTGGGGGAGCACGCTGGTACATTCGTACAGAGTGGGGAACAAAATAATTTTGACATCTCTTCGGTCCTAACTTTGAGAGAAAGAATTCGCCCTGATCGAGCAGACCTTTGTTATCTGTGATGAAGAGGGTGAGATGTTTCATCAACAACAACAAAATAATAATTGTTTTAGTTTTCTTTAATTCCAAACATATTTATGTTTAAATAGTGTTCACTTACATCGGATAGTGGTAGTGTTAAAGATGTCATTATTTATTTTTCTGATGTTCCTATAAATCTCTATGATATTCCTAAATTGTTTCCAAATCGGATTGAAAATTCCAAAATGTATGGAAAATGTTCTACAATGTATTTTCCTCAAAATGGCCAAAGTTACACGCGAAGGCTTATAATACAAGCGTCTACATAATTACAAGGATAGGTGGAAATTTGAATTTAATAGTTAATTTAGCAAAGGCAAGGGTTTCTTATTAGGTGTTGGCTTATAACGCTATATGACATTTTTTTCCGAATCGAGCCCCAGCAAAACCGGGTATACTGGCTAGTCTATACTATAAAAGCAGATGTAACGATAGGTATCGCGATCCATCACACAAAACAGACCCGAAATAATGGACCATTTTCTAAGAACCTAGAAATTTGAAACTTGACAATATGAAGGCTGACACCGGCAAGATCCCTAGAAAAATCGAACATTCTAAAGGGGGGTTCTGGATTATTTTAACCGATCTGAATGGTATTTTCCATCATCATAGGGAGAAAAATGATAGCAAAGAAGCTGCTATCACCCCAAATTTTTTTTTTTTTAATTCTAACTTTTAAGCCTTTCAGAGGGGGCCTTGGGGTCAGATTACAGAAAAAAGTGGGGTGGGGGAGAGCATGGATGACTTAACTGGAAATTTAATTAGGAGAACATACTAGATACCTGACGTCACGGCCGTTAATTGCCATTCTAAACACGAGTTGTTGTCTACTGCACATCATTTGAACATGTGGCGTTTGAAGTGTTTGAATGATGCGCCCCAAACAAGAGTATCTGTCAGAGAAGCCCAGACATGTCTTTCTTTCTGTCGGTCTGTTGGAACGCTTAGTGGCAACGGGAAAAGCCACATTTTTTCAGTCACAGTTGCCATCATTAAGAAAGTGACACTTAAGAGCGCATGAGGGAAAGCTAACTTTTTGGGGGCCATTTAAGTACGATAATTTAGGAAACGAAAGTCGGCGTATTTCTTTGTATAAATAAAAGTAGTAGTAAACAAATGTTAAGGCTGGTAATATCAACAATCTTTGCCATTGATTTCCAAGCGTATGAAGAACGTCACCAAAGATCCTGTACAGGAAAAAGATCCACACAAAAATGAATGCATTTAGTCGAATTATTGCATGTCAACAGAAACGTTGAGACTTTTGATTTACAGAGCGGAGTTAATATTCGGAAAGTGATTCGGATCGACAGTCAAGTTCATTGGGTGGTGTGGGGCGGGGGGGGGAGTAGGGAAGCAGAAAGCGAGAGCGATGACGGCTCCCAGGCGATTAGGGGGGAATGGTCTAGCTGGGGGAGCCCCCTGTGGTTCTGCAATTAAGTGGTTTTCCATGAGTAATTTGTAGTATTTATATATACGTTTTGATAACAAGTATGCATAGTTTCATATTACGAAAACTCAATGATTCAGACCCTGTCATATGTCCATTACGTATGATTATTGTGGTGAATGCGACAAGAAGGACCACATTCGGAATCAGGAAAATAAGGTGATCAGAAGTGGAGGGTTAAAGAATTAGCAACCAAACAAGTGGGGGTTGGAAGAACATCGACCAAACAAGTGAAAGGTTGAAGATCATGTCTTACGAGAGAAACTGTACACTGTGGCGATAGAGTTCAGAGTAATGTCATAATGTGAGGTGTTTTTCTTTTTTTTTTTTTTTTTTTGGGGGGGGGGGGGTTTGGACACAGCCCCGTTTTACAGCTTTTCTCTCTTTGAACGAAGTTCAATCACTGACCTTGTTAGCGGTCTGCTTTCACACTTGAGCCCCCCCTAAGTCTCTGTTCCAGACGACGCATGACTTTCGCTGGCCAGGGACGGCTTCATTACAAAACTACAATTTATACTGTCTGGGGAGCTGGGTCCAAAGTGTGTTCCGGTTTTTGTTTGCAGTAAATAAGAACTAAGCGGTTTGTTTTTTGTTGTTTTTTTTAAATTGTTTGCAAATATGTTGAATGTACGCATGAAGGTGAAAACGGGGATTTGAAATACGGTTGTACTGCAGTTAAACGCACTTTATTTAAACCCTATTTCCACAATAACCAGAACTAATTTACGTCAGATTTTAATATACAATTTTCACTTAGACTAGCCTATGTACAAAATTATGTATGTATATATATCTTAATAGGCCGATCCTGGAATGGCAGTCTCGCCTGCACCTTCAAGAAATAAAAATATAATAATTCGAACGATATTCCCAAAGCAAATTAGACAAGTAGAATGGGCTAACGGTGTCCTATTGTAGAGCGATGGATACTGACGAAACAAGTTGCTGCGTGTGTTTTACATTAGAAGAATTTCTATATTATTATGTCTACAGTAAAGCGTCGTGATGCGGTACCTGTATTTAAGAATTCACATTTTCTCATCTAATTGACTTATATTTTTATATCAATCCAACAGTCTTCAACAGTCCACCCTCTTTGAATTCAGTTTGTTGTTAAATTTTTATACTAGAGACAAAATGTTAAACGGATTTTAACTGGATACAATTTCAATTCTATTTTTAAAATCCTTTAAATATGTTACGCACTGGCTTCTAATATGAGAAATTAATCTCCTATTTTAATTTTAATTGGCTCGTTGTAAGCAGTGCCTAACAAAGGACGATACCATAAAGTCAACACTATTAAAGATACGACACCCAAAACAGTTTCTAGTTACAATTAATAAGATTTAATAAGTATTAATGTAATTACAAAAGAAAATAAATATCGTTACAAATCATCAACTTACAGTATGGTAGATCTTGTACCGGTACACAGTTAACACAGAATAGTGTGCCAATGAATAATGATGAAATGCGAAATAAACACAAGGAACAATACACGTCTCGTGAAGTTAATAAAACCTATCGTAATCTCCGTCTCTCCGCCCGTGCCTGTCAATCCCTTATATAGGTCGCGTAAGCCCAGCCTTCCAGAAAAGACTTATGTCATGTTGATTACATTTCTCGGGTTATCGAGCACATTCGAGAAAATACCAGGAAGACAGTCTAACATGCTTAATAGGTAAACATGGTTGTAAACAAGATACATCATAGGAATAGGCCACGCCCACAACAGACGTTACTGTCTGCTATGATTCTAATTTAGGTCAAGTAAAATTCATGCACGGGCAATGTATGCTACATAACAATACCAATAAATATATTTCAAATATAATTTGAAGTTAATTGTAAGTTTCACAGATGAGTATTTACAATAGGGTGTCGATTTACCAAGCTAGTTTGAGACGCGGAGTTATTCGGGTAACCTATTTTTCGGGTAATCGAACCCTCCCGAGGAAGTCCTATCAAACACAAAGTAGACGAGTCGTGCCCCACGCCTAATTTGCAGCAGGCTCGGGGGAAGTAATAGCTGTTAAGCATTCTCTGTCTAGTACAGGTCGTCTCGAACTTTTCAAAATCAGAGCGCCATTGGGGGCATGATAAGCTGGTAAAAAAATGTTTCCTTCTCCGTGTAAGATTTGAAAATAATAAAAACGTGTTCATAAAAAACGTGTAAAAAAGTTAATATTTTTTCTGAAAGACCCCTTTTTTTATTGAATTGACAATCGACGTAACAATGAGAGGATTGCGCCGACAATAAGTTTAAAGTGATTTTTTTTTAAAAAAAGATTATTATAATAAGAGAAAAAGAAAATTTAAAGAATTCAATTTAACATATAATCGACATTGCTCTAGTGGTTTGTACGGACTAGGTTGGGAAATAATGAGTTTAATTAGCCCCTGAGAATAAATAGCAGTACTATGGTCTCTTCGAATGTCTGCCAGACTATCTTCACTGGTCCCTAAGAATAAATGTCTGTACTATGGCCTCTTCCAATGCCAGCCAGACTATCTTCACTGGTCTCTAAGAATAAATGGCAGTACTATGGTCTCTTCGAATTAGAGACCGACCGAAAGTGATGTTCTGATTTCGGCTGAAGCCGAGAATAGGCCGAAAGTTTAAATGACTTTCGGTCGAAACCGAAAAAGGCCGAAAGTTAAAAAATGACTTTCGGCCGAAACCGAAAAAGGGCCGAAAGTTAAAAATGAATTTCGGCCAAAGCCGAAACCGAAAATATTTTTTTTTTTAAACCGAGTCTCTAAAAATTGTGGTTCTAAAAGATCGCTCAATTTGTTTTTAAAAATCGTTTAGTTGGTTGTTATTGATCGGTTAGTTTGTTGTTAAAGATCGGTTAGTTTGTTCATAAAGATCGCTTAGATTGTTCTAAAATATCGCTTAGTTTAATGTTAAAGATCGCTTAATTTGTTCTTAAAGATCGCTTAGTTTATTGTTAAAGATCGTATAGTTTGTTGTTAAAGATCGTATAGTTTGTTGTTAAAGATCGCTTAGTTTGTTGTTAAAGTTCGTTTAGTTTGTTCTTAAATATCGCTTAGTTTGTTGTTAAAGATCGCCCAGTCTTTGTTAATGATCGCTTTATTTTTACTTAAAGATCGGTTAGTTTGTTCATAAAGATTGCCTGGTTTGTTGTTAAAGATCGTTTAGTTTGTTCTTAAAGATCGCTTAATCTGTTGTAAAAGATCGTTCAATTTTTGTTAATGATCGCTTTATTTAATCTTAAAGATAGTTTAGTTTGTTGTTAAAGATCGCTTAGTTTGTTGTTAAATATCGGTTAGTTTATTCATAAAGATCGCTTAGTTTGTTCTTAAGATAATTGATTTTGTTCCTTAAGATCGATTAGTTTGTTCCTAAAGATCTTTTAGTTTGTTCCTAAAGAACATTTAGTTTTCTGTTAAAGATCGCTTAGTTTATTCTTATAAATAATTTAGTTTACTATTAATGATCCTTTGTTTTGTTCTTAAAGATCTTTCTGTGCGGTCTTAAAAATCGCTTAGTTTGTCTTTAAGATCGTTTAGTTAGTTATTAAAGATCGCTTAGATTATTCTTAAAGATCGCTTAGTTTGTTTTAAAGATCGTTTAGTTTGTTATTTAAGGTCGCTTAGTTTGTTGTTAAATATCGCTTTCGCTGAGTATTAAATGACTGAAAACCTGAGTCACTTTCGGCAACATGGCCGAAAGTCTAAGTCAATTTCGGCCGAAACCGAAGAAAAACCGAAAGTTAACTTTTCTTTTTCGGCCGAAACCGAAATTAAGCCGAAAGTTAACTTTTCAGTTTCGGCGGAAACCGAAACTTGGCCAAAAGTGATAAAATGGCCACTTTCGGCACCGAAACTGAAGCCGAAGCCGAAATTCGGTCGGTCTCTACTTCAAATTTCTGCCAGACTATCTTCACTGAGCACTTACCCTGAGATTTCCTCCTTTTCCGCTGTAAGAAAAAATGTTATTGTTCGCGAGATTTCGGTTTGTTAGCTTGAAATTTAATAGGCGGAAAATTGTTCGGTAGGAATTCGTTTGAACGGGCGTTTTTTGGAAATGAAATTTGTTAACCGGGGATTTATTTATTGATTTTTTAAAATGTTTATGAGAAACTCGGAAGATGTAAACTTTAAAATGAAATTTATCTTTCTTGATTTTTCCCCATTATTCTATCTCGAACAAACTAATGTTAATATTAATGGATAAGATGCACGTAGCACCAAACACGAAAAAAAAAAAAGCAAACAGCAACTGCAACCAAGCCAACAATTCATTCTGCTGAGCCTAATCAATGCTACTTGGCAATGAAAGATGTGATCGCTCTGGTTCACAGGACCTAATCCGCTACAGAGCCGAGCAATCACTATACCGTGAGTATCATTTCATCATTCGCAGTCACGTCCGGCAGACGAGGTTATGTGGCATCTAGACTAAACTTGGCTTTGCTGAGATACCCCCCGAGCCGGCATATAGAACTGGTTCAATAAGATTAGGTAATGAGCTAAAAAGTAGGTAAGTATCGGGCCGGAGTAATGAGAACGCGTGACCTGACATACCAATTTCGCCTTTTGATGCGAGACTGTTGAGTTAGACAGGGTTTATGGTGGCATACAGTTGGTGGTGTTTTGCGCAGTTGTATACAATAAAATATTAAAACGTGGAAATGCCGTTTCGTGCAGTTGTAGTTAATTGAAAGGCTGAAAAACTGCCAAAAATATAATAGTTACCTATTTTTAAAAGACCTAGAATACAAAGATTTAAAAAAACAACGTTTAGCAAAATAGTTATGAAGCTTTAATCAAGTAACTGAAGCTGAGGCATATGGTAATCACCTTAATAGTTTTAGTAGAGCTTCTTAGCTCTTTGGCATACGTCTCCTCCGAAATGAGCTTTATTTCAGAGAGTTGCGCCTTAATACAATATTGTGGTATAACCTACATAGTTTATTCATTTGAGAATCTCCTTGTCGTGCAATAGTTGCAATGTTCATTGTTGGCTAAAAAAATTGTGCTTTAATTTATAAATTACACATTGTAGAATAATCGAATCGATAAGAATCAGGAACTAGGGCTAAAATCGAAGGCTCTAATTTCAACTTTAGAGAGATATCAGAAAAACAATTTTATACAGCGAATCGTTTAAGCCTAGTTTCATCCCAATGAAATATAACAAACTATATATATAGCTCGCCAAACATGGGCGACAGCAATGCGTGAACTTCACATCTGCTAAAGTTACTTAACAAAACACGAACTCAAGTAACGCACATCTTAGACTCCTAATTTTTGCTACACCCCCCACCCCCCACCCCCCCCCCAAAAAAAACAAAAACGCAACCACACATGATACGCGAATGCACACGTTTTATTTCAGGCCCATGAACTATATATGCGGTGGTCATGTTCACAAAGAAAGGGGGAAAGCAGGAAAAATAGTGGGGGGGGGGCGGTAGCTCCACCGCAGTGCGCATGTCTCGAGACCAACAGGTGGTTCACTTCACAAACTATATATTCTTACAATAAAATGTCTTTATTACACAACTAAGCTACATCTTGAACTGCCATTACTCACAAAACCACACTACACAATAATAATACGCCATATCCCCTTTCGCGCAATACGTCGCAAAATATCAAACATTTAATAACAATATCTTCCCATCTACTATAGTTACTTGACAAAACATGAACTCAAGTAACGCACATATAAGAATCGCAATATTTGCTACACGTCTTCCCCCATGATACGTCACTGCACACTTTTTATTTCACGCCCATGAACTATATTAATATTCTCA
>CAXITT010000288.1:494623-608958 GCA_964033795.1 Lymnaea stagnalis
TTCACAGATCTAACCAGGTGAAATTTAGTGCACCAGTTAAGGTTGTGGTAGAGGGGGGGGTTCACAGATCTAACCAGGTGAAATTTAGTGCACCAGTTAAGGTTGTGGTAGAGGGTTTTTTTGTTGTTTTTTTTTATTTTTTTTCTAAAGGATCGGTTATGACTAAAAACTTGTAGTCGGAAATTGTTTCCACGACAGTAAGTCGATGAAACTTTAGAGCACTCGGTCACTAAGACAGGAAACAAACGGATGTGTTTATATTTGTATCTGGCCAACTCGGCGGCCCGTGGAATACAAGGAAATAATCGCAGGGTAAAATAATGGGTTCTCTGTTCGCGCTACGTTCAAACAAGCTCGTTATTTTACTTTTCGGTGGGAAGAGGGGGGTGGGGGGGTGCGCTCATAACATCTCAGTCGCGTGACCACAAAACGGATATGAGAAAATCTGCAGATACATTCAGACATGTTGGCCACCAAGTTGGTTATCGGTCAGTGGAATTAATCACTTCGATTTCTAACGGTTGCTGTGCATCTTGCATGTCAGCAACCTTTAAAAAGTCGGTGGAAAGGATGTCCTGATATGAGATAGCAGATAGTTGCAGCGACAAATGGTCGAGGGCAACTATTAGGTTGCCTAATAAATGAGTATCTGCTGAGTTGAGGTTGAGCACCGTTTCCCGTATGCGGTACCCAGGTCACGAAACCAAGACAGACACAGAAGAATAACACTTGCACAGTTTCTAGTGCTCTACTGAGTTGATTCATCCATTATATAAAAGCAAGGAATTCAACAAATTAAATGAATATATTTAATGGGTCTTTAACAAAACAATATCTATATATGTAGTGGTTTGTTGAGTCGGCTATTGCTCAGCACGATGACAGCACGGGAGAACGGTTATTAGGCACACACATGTTTTGTTGTTCTTCAATATAGATGCATATAAATTGTCTTAATGTATGTGTGATGGGTGGGCCACGTGATATCCCATTATAAAATATTAACATGTCTTTGGTGAAAAAAGAGGAGCACCATTTGATAAATCCGGCTCATCTGTCACAACTAGCTGATACCCGAGATTGGGTGGCTTGGCGCCATTAAGCAAGGATGACGTGTAAAAACTAAACGATTACTTTACTGTTCACCCGCAACTGAAGACGTGGAATATTATTCGAAATTATTTTATTAAAAGACCTTATTTTATGTATTTTCTTACATTTCCTGGAAGCATATGTGGAGTGAATATACATTTGTTTTGCCTTATTTAATTAATTCATGTTAATTTTTAAGTTCATGATTATGTTTGTTAAATTGTATGTACAGCGTGGTGAGCACAGCCCTAGGCTGGGGTACCGCGCTATATAAAACCACCACTAATAATAATTATTAAAAAAACGTTTGTAAATTTAGTAGATCAGGTCGTTATCACCAACTCCCGAAGCCCAGTTTGTTTGTTTTTTTTGTTTTTTTTAATCCTTTATCATGAAAATATGGTATAAAATTGTATGAGATTATTCAAAACTGGATGGGGATCAAGAAATCTCATGGGACTATTTTACCAATAATAGATTATACTTTTTGACTGATCCAAGTAAAACACTTATGCTCAAGTAGAACATAATTACAGATTAATTTAATTTTTGGCCAAAATAGTGTGTTATTGCAGAGGCTCCCAAACATTTTCCAGTCACGGCGCCCTAGTTTAATATGGTTTTCCCAAGGCGTCCTATGTCAAATGTTAAATTCCTAAAGGAACTCAACACTAAGCCGGCGTGAAACAGACAGCTTTTATACACGAACACACAGTAGCCAGTAAGTTCGGGGAAATATCAAATGAAAAGTATGAGATATGATGTCATGTTATTTTATGACGTGTTGCATTAATTAAATGTTATGAAATCACAAAACATGACACGTTCAATGATTGTGCTATACTATTTAATTATTCCTCTGCTTATTTTTGTTTTCAGCTCACTCCAACACACTAGGCAGTCGATTCCGTGTTGACTAACTGACAGGAGAGCGAGAGTGAGAGAGAGGCTTGCCTCCTGCGCAAACCTACAACTTTTTTAACCTTTCTGCTCTTGTCGCGTGCCAACACGAAAATGGAGAATTCTTGTCTGGTGATAAGCTGTCTTCTGATGGCCGTGCGCGACAGTTTTTATTCTTCGGGGGCTTTTTAACAGAAAGCTGTTTCCTCTCCGTGCAACAATGATACAATTTCCAAGCGTCTTTCCCCCAAACGCCCCTTCAGTATTGCCAGACAGTGTCCAAAGCAAAGTGCTAAATCCATTTGATATCCTCTCTTAATCCAATCCGGATTTTTGGACGCTTGTCTTATGGAGCAAACAGTCCCTTATCGAGAGCTTTAGCAAGGTCAACAATTCTTACCCTTACTTCTTACTAACAGCTACAATATTTTTTCAGACGAGGCTTTCTTGCAATCAGTGGCGTAGCGAGGGGGGTGCGGACCGCTCCGGGTGACACCCAATTGAAAAAAGTGCATATTACAGAGCACACTCTACTCGGTCTAACCAAGATTCATAAAAGGATAACGATCACACATACAAATGTAACCAATCCAAATGTGTACTTTATAAAAAGTTCAAGGTTGATGCATCAGAAATGAGATGACACTATGTTTAGGTCAGAAAAACACAGTCATTATTCCACACTGATTGAAGTGTTCGGTAACTTCCGTAAGTGACCGGAGGCTATATTTATCTAAATTCTGAGAAATAGGGCTTTCCATTGATACCAAATACGGTGTGGTTGGGCGATTTTAAGTATCAGAATCGGTAAAATTAATAACCTTAAAAATTAATTTTCACCTATTTATAGGGTTAAGAAATATATTATCTTACACAATTTTCAATCTTTTAATGATTAATTATAATTTATTTAAATAAAGAAAAGTTTTTGAAGACATATATAATCATATATATATATATATATATATATATATATATATGTATCATATATATATATATTATATATATATATATATATATTATCTATATATATATTATATATATATCTATAAATATAAAATTTATATAGAAAAAAGTTTTTGAATAGATATATAATAACATATATATATATATATATATATATATATATATATGTATCATATATATATATATCATATATATATACATATATATCATCTATATATATATCATATATATATCTATAAATATAAAAGTGAAATTTTTTTTGTTTGTTCCACAAAGGCTTTTACATGGATTGATAGATCTTGACCAAACTTGGCAAATATATCCATCATAATCCAGAAGGAACTCTTAAGGGGTTATAAACTTTTTTTAACATTTCGTTTGGGGCCGGGGGCCCCAAATTCGTTCTTTTCCTTATATGAGCCTTAATAAAACTAACAACAAATACTCATGATTAGATGGATCTTGACCAAACTTAGAACACATACTCTTTACTATCCATAATCAAATACCGAAGGGTACTGACCTCATAATATCCATCCGTCTACGGCCGGGGGCCCCATTTCATTTGTTCTTATATTAGCTATATACAAATTAATAGGCTTAATACCCCTACATGAATAGATGGATCTTGACAAAACTTATTACACATACACATAATCATCCATATTCAAATACCGAAGGGTACTGAACTCATAATATCCATTTCTCTGAGGCCGGGGGCCCCATTTCATTTTTCCTTATTTAAGCTATATAAATATCAATAGGCTTAGACAACACTATAGTTTCTATGTGAATTGATGGATCTAGGCCTAGCGTTGTAGCAATACCCTTCATTGGCTGTATTGAAATATCGGTGGATTTAAAACTAAGAATATCCAATCTAGAATTTTCCAGAAAGTTCGATAATTTTAAAAAAAATATATCTCTGGCATTTTTAAGTAGATTTTAATGGGACCAATTTTAAATTTTAACTCTATTATTTATCCGTCTGATAGTTGTAGGGCCCCTATCTCAGGCATAAGTAAATGGGTACAGTTATGGAATAGGGCCACTTGATTAATTTAAAAGAAAAAGGATTATAATTAAGGCATTTCTTGAAGATTTTTATTGTATTCAAAAAAATAATTAGAAAAGTAGTTTTTACAGATGTTTCGAGCCGGTTATTAAATTTAATCTAGAATATTCCAGAAAGTTCTAAATTGTTACAAGGAGATGTATAGTGGGATCTAAGGGAATCTTGAAATGTTAGTTAGTTCTATTCATTTCTATACTGCCCCGGAGTTTAATGTTCTCTAAGTATCATTTAATAATTTTTGATACGGGATCCCAAATGGGTCGGGATACCATCAAAATCTCTATCTCAACGGGATCAGGATCCCACCAGAAAACTGGATCCCACCGGGATCGGGATCCTAACCTTGAGTGGATCCACCGGGATCGGGATCACACAGGGAAACATCACTGCGTCGAGAGCGGTGTCAGAATGGGATCGGGGTCCCAATGGAATCCCGGGCCACGCCGGGTATATAGGCTAGTGAGCTATATAAAAATAATTAACAGCAACTACTCCTACATGAGTAGATGGATCTCGACCAAACTTAGTACACATATACTTGATTATCCATATTCAAATACCGAAGGGTAGTGGAATAATAATATCAATTATTTTGGGGCCCCTTTTCATTTTTCCTTATATAAGCTATATAAATACACATAGGCTTAGACAACACTATAGTTTCTATGTGAATTGATGGATCTAGGCCTAGCTTTGTAGCAATACCCTTCATTGGCTGTATTGATATATCGGTGGATTTAAAACTAAGAATATCCAATCTAGAATTTTCCAGAAAGTTCGATAATTTTTAAAAAGCTTTATTTATGGCAAATTTAAGTAGATGGGACTGCGCCGAGATCTGTGTCCTAATGTTATCCCGGGCAACGCCGGGTATATCGGCTAGTATATATATATATGTGTGTGTGTGAAAGTTTCTTTGTGGCAGGCTGGATTTGTTCCACAAAGGCGTTTACATGGATTGATGGATCTTGACCAAACTAGGCACATATATCCATCATGATCCAGAAGGAACTCTTAAGGGGTTATGAACTTTTTATAACATTGTGAATTCATGGATCTATGCCTAGCTTGATAGCAATACCTTTCATCGTCGATATTTTAATATCGGTGGATTGAAAACTAATAATATCCAATCCATTCAGGGCCGATCTAGAGTTTTCTAGAAAGTTAGATAATTTAAAAAGGGCATATCTATGGCATTTTTAAACCGATTTTAATGGGAAAAATTTAAAAATTTTAACTCTATAATTTATCTGAATGAATTTTATAGAGCCCCCATCTAGAAAAAACTAAAACGGTACTTTATTAAATGGGCTCCCAACGGGGCCCCATTTCAATTTCAATACACTATAGTTATAGTAGTACAATTTAGTAGAAAAGTAATTATTTACACGTCTCATGGGGGATATTAAATTTAATCTAGAATGTTCAAAAAGGATCTTTATTGTTCTACGGGGATATATAATGTGATCTAAAAGCTTATTCGAACAAAATCGCACTGAGCATGATCCCATCGGAAAACGGGATTGGGGTCCTACGGGATAGGGGTCCCACCAAGATCGGGGTCCTAAATGCAATTCCCGGGCCACACCGGGTATATTGGCTTGTATTATATATCGACCCCAGAAATACTCAAAAATTAATACTTTCCCCATTCGACACTAGTATCGCTCTTTAACATAAATTTTTGTAAGCACGATTGTAAGATTTCGACTGCTGGGTTTTTACCTGATACCTTTCTGTGTTGTATTTTGAGCAGTGCTCTGACTGTTGTTTTTGAACTGTCGTCAGTAATTATTTTGTTTGCTGTCTTGAACATGACAAAATTAAAGCATTTTTATTGTTCAAAATTATTATATCATGCCACACGGCGTGCACAAATCTAAACGGCCAAGTGGCTGTCAGAAGTGAAAAGTGAAAAAGAAAATACGCAACTAACTCAAATCACTACCAGAATACATGCGTCGATATCAAGAAACAAAATAATGACCAGGGTCAGGGTTCATCAAAAGACTTTCCTCGGCCTACTATTGATACTGATTCTCCTGATACAAACCAAGATACTGTAAGTGTAATGGTTAATGACAAAAACTGGCACATTTGATCAGATGCTTCTCTCTGAAATGTACCAGTTCCAGATTATTTTCGGTCTTAAAATATTAAAATATGGAGTACCTCGTTTCAGAACAAGGACGGACCATTCAGCGTAGTGACAAAGCAAAATGCGAAATCTAAAGGAGGTGTTCGCCAACTAACAAAACAATGGATCTACGGGATGATGCAAAATGGCGAGAAAATACTGCGGTCGTGGATGGTTAATTCCCTCGTCAGCCAGAAACTGTATTGCTTTTGCTGCAGATTGTTTGCTGTTAATGTTACAGAAACAACATCCAAATTTTTAGTGGCTAGAATCTCTTCCAATACTCTCGCTAAGCCTTTATTTTTCTTACGAAGTGTGTGTATATGGCTTCATGCGAGCGGAGCATTTCAAAACTAAGGCTTATCAAGAAATATTTATGATCCACCATGGGACAGTCTAGGCTTTCTGATGTGGCTCTGCTATCAATTGAAAGTGATACAGTGAAGGACATTGATTTTGAAAAAGTCATTGACAGGTTTGCAGCTTTGAAGACATGGAAAGAAAAATTTTAAATAAAGTAAAGTTAATGTAAAAATAACTATAACTTCAAAAGGGTACAGTTTTAAATACATTGACGTCATGACCTTCGATTTATGTGTATTTGTTCTTGTTATATTGTGGACTTATTTTCACAAGAAGAAATCCATCATGGACTTGGGGGGGGGGGGTGCGACAGCAGGGGTTTACCGCACCGGTTGACACCAACCCTATTTTCACAAGAAGAAATCCATCATGGACTTGGGGGGGGGGGTGCGACAGCATGAGTTTACCGCACCGGTTGACACCAACCCTAGCTACGCCCCTTGCTTGCACTTATTATATATACCGCCCCACGGGTTGACTAATGTGTTTTGCTGAGTCGTTGGAGCAAGAAGAACATAACATCAGCAAAGAATCGGGACCGGGCCGTTAAGGCAAACTGATTTCATAACCAGGTGCATCGTGGTAAGTGAGCACTAGGGGCGGAATCTTGACACAAAATTCATTGTATGTTGGTGCAGCGTTACAAGTTCAATGCATGTTGGTACACCGGTACAAGTTTGGAACCCTACTTGTACAAGCCATCGGATGACCCAACAACCACAAAAAAACTCTGCAGTTTTCAACAAATCGCATAAATTGCTCAACGGCCACACATCTAGTGTCTGAATGTTAGTACAGACAGCACAAGGAAAGAATATTCACACTTTTTTGTCGCTTTATTGTTGATCAAAGTCGAAACTTAAAGCGATATCGGGGTTCTGAATAGCAACATAAATCAACAGATGGCTTGGAAATTTAAAATGCAGGATGTCAGTGGTCAATCCAGCTTATAAATAATAGAGAGAGACTTGCTTTAGTGGCGTCGTAAGCCTAATGTCACAGTCTCAATGTCTCCGATTCTGAATACCTTCGGGAAACGCCACGCGTCAGATCTACGATTCTCATTTTGTGCCACATTTATAATCAAGAACTCAGAAGAAATAGCTTGGGTACTCTTAGTCTGTACAGGATGGGGCTTAGTTTATGTTTAGTTTGTATTCATTTATCGGTGATGGAATGTTACCTCGGAAATGTAAATAGGTTTAAATAGCTTTGCTCTACACACTTTTATTTAGATTGCGATGTTATCTGTTTTATGGGTCAAATCTTGCAACTCAATTTTGACCAACTTCCTGATCCCCAATTGAGATCCAGCTCCGTTCCTGTTCAACACAACCCTTCATGATAAGGTCACCAGTGACCTCCACTAGAGACCGACCGAATTTCTACTTCGGCTTCGGTTTCGGCGCCGAAAGTGGCCATTTAAACCAAAAAGTTAAATTTCGGTTAAATGTCGGCTTAACTGAAATGTTAACTTTCGGTTTAATTTCGATTTCAGCCGAAACTGATTGGGATTAGTCACTAAGGTTTTCAGTCATCTACCAGAGGTCAGACGGTCTGTCTCTAGGCTGGCAATCCGATATTCACTATTGCTCGACGTCTAGCTGTCATCGATTGTTATATGACTAACACCCTGCGAAAACTGCTCACAACTGCAAGATGACCTACTTGTCCTTTATTTCCACAAAATTACATTTGAATTAGGCCTCGGCAAATTTAAACAATTTTGTGGAAGAAAAACTCGTGGAATGGTAATAATTTATATCAGTATTTTTCCTTTAATTTGTTTCTATCATTTGTGATATTCATTTTGATTTAGCATTATTATGCTCATCAATTTTGGCATAGGCAAAGGTGAATACTATTGCATAATCCAAGGGATTTTAATATGTCTCCTAATATTTTTGTTTCATTTTTTTTTAAATTAAGGGAACCTAGGCTTTTTCAATGTATTCATTTCTTGAAATTCATCATTATCATGTTCATAAACATTGTTATTAACGAAAGAACAAGTGAGTGCATTTGTCACTGGCTTGTATTATAATTATGTAGTAGGCCTACTGCAGACCTGTTTATTTTTATGATTTAGGCAACCAATTTAGATGTCTTGCGATTCTCCGTCGAGACCCGTCAGAAGAACTATTTTAAGAGACGCGGTTTAAAAAAATAATAATTTCCCCCACCAAGGGGGGTGAGGGAAGTTGGTCACCGAACGAAATAATTACGTCACCAACACGGTAAGACTAATGTTTTGGTCCTACTCTAAATATTAATACATCGATATCTTGCCAGATAACAAAGCATAAGTATGACGAAGACCACGAAACGTGGTGGTGATTTTTCTATAGCCTTAATAACTGATATTTAGGTGACAGGTGGCTTTATTAGAGCCACAAACATTATTATAGGTATATGTTCTAGATTGTATTTATATTATGAAATAAAAGGGCACTCAGTGGTCTATTTTGCATGAACTCCCCCCCCCCCAACGGTCCAAATGTTTTCTTATCATAATACTTTAAAAAAACATTGTAAAGAAATTTAAATTACTTTTAAATTAACATGGTAAAAGCCAAAGTATTCATTAAATGTTTATTTATTAATATTCATGAGCATCTCATTTTTTTTAAAGAAATGTAAATATTGATACATTCCTTCATCATTTTTTTTTTGTTTTATGTATGTAAAATGTATGCGTGGACGAATTTCAAAATGCCTAAATATTTCAGTTTCGGCTTCGGTTTCAGCCGAAAGCAAAAAGTTACATTTCGGTTTTGACCAAAAGTCATTTTTTCGGCCTGTTGGCGATCCTATACACTGCAGTGTGGGGGTTGCAAAAATTGGGATTCTTATAAAGTGCGTTACTTGAATGCATCGTTTGTCAAATTTTCATCCCCACTCCCCCCCCCCCAGCACATTATTACATTTTAAAAAGAATGTATACCAAAAACTTTATTTTTAGGGGTATTTAGTTTAATTTTAGGACATATATGTTGTTATAATGTTTGGACAATATGTTTTCTGTGTAGTTTATTGGCGTAAAAGATGAGTAGGCCTCCCTTACGTAAAAAGTAAAAAAAAAATTCAAACTAAATAATGTTAGAAACGTCAAAAATCTTTACAATGATACTTCTTTAAAAATAAGGAAAGTTTTTCTTACTATTTCTAAATATATATTTAAAGGCAGTGGGAAAAGTCGTAACTTTATTTGAATATACAATGCATCGAAAAAACCCGACTCGTTAACAAACTTATAGAGACTTCGCAATATCAGGTAGAATGTAACGCAACATGCTTTCCATTAAAACCCGAGTTACACTGCATCACATATTCTTGTTGTTATATCACATTTGGGGGAACTCGCTATACTGAAGATTTTACTTTGTAAAACTGGTATGCAATATATGGACCGAATTTTGTTAAGAGGAAAGTAACATACGGTTAGATGGATTCTTGATCTACAATCATAATTTTAATCTTTTATTCTGCCCATTCATAATTAAAATGATCTTATCTTTCTTTGCAATCATGTTTATGATCTATTTCTCTTTACATTTGTTATTTATTAAGATCGTATCCTTCTTTACCATTATAATTATTATCTATTTTTTTAACTTCATAATATTATTTTCTTATCTTTTTTTACCATCATAACTATCCTCTATTTTTTAACATTAATAATTATTATGATCCTATCTTTCTTTACAATTATAATTATGATCCTATTTATTAAACAATCATTATCATTATCTACTCTTTTGAAATCATCATTAGGATTTTTACCCAAGATGGTTTGTCGACGGAATGCGGGTGGTCCTGAAAGATGAAATAGATTTACAAGAAATTAAATAGTTTCATGTTTTTACAATATATACAAAACCATTCAACAACTTAGAGAAACAGTTTTGCTCTGCCTGATATCTGTCAGTAATTCAATCAAAATATATTTTCTTTCTTTTAGCTTTAAATGTTAAAGATTCCATTTCTCGCCCACCAACGATGCGTAAAGAGAGATACCAGCTTGAACACAAAAAAAGGGGGATAATAGGTAAGAGTCTGCGTTCAAGCCGTGTGAAGGAAATATTATAAAAAAAATATATGTGAACGTTTGAAAAAAAAGTGGAGGGTTGGGTTAAGACAAACAAACGAACGCTTTATCTAAAAAAAACGTTAACGGCCAACAAAAAACAAAAAAGAAAGCAACTAAAGCGAGTGTGAACAATTGAACGTATCTATTTAGGAGCGTGTGTCAATATGCTGACTTGGATCGGTGAATAGGCCATTCTATATGGTAGAGCACATTGACACCTACAACCACAGGGCAAAACACAAACGGCTATTCAATAGGGAATAGTATCGTTATATCCTCAATATTCGCCTTACTTTAAAACCACAAAGATATATGGACTTATACTTATAAGATACATATGCTGTTGTTCGTTTGTTGTCTCCTAAGTGTATATTTCAAGCTAAATAAGTGAAATTCCGTCAACGGAAACACAAGATCCCTCAGGACGTGCACGTGTGTGAATAAAGTATTTTTAAATGACGTCCAACTTATGGTGAACGTTGTTTCGCTTTCTGTGCCCCAAAACAATGGAAATCTCGCCCATTACACTTACGCAATGACAGCCTTCAAAACTGCCCTCAAGACCCATCTCTTCAAACTGTACTTTACCGACTCATTCTCACCCCCCCCCCCTCTGACTGATAGACAAAGCTCGATTCTGCTGGGTGCTGTCCATGACTAGACAGGGGTAGAGAGTACTTGGGTGGGTGAGGTCAAGCTTTTTAAATGTATACGTTTCTGTAATTGCTCATTTTTATGTGAAGCGCAGTGAGCCTAGCCCTAGTCTGGGGTACTCAGCAGTGAGCCTAGCCCTAGTCTGGGGTACTGAGCAGTGAGCCTAGCCCTAGTCTGGGGTACTGAGCAGTGAGCCTAGCCCTAGTCTGGGGTACTGAGCAGTGAGCCTAGCCCTAGTCTGGGGTACTGAGCAGTGAGCCTAGCCGTAGTCTGGGGTACTGAGCAATGAGCCTAGCCCTAGTCTGGGGTACTGAGCAGTGATCCTAGCCCTAGTCTGGGGTACTGAGCAGTGAGCCTAGCCCTAGTCTGGGGTACTGAGCAGTGAGCCTAGCCCTAGTCTGGGGTAATGAGCTATATAAAACCACCTAATAATAATAATTGGGAAATTAATATATTAATTTGTTATACATTTCAATAACTTTTAACATCTTTATATATATACATATACACGCAATCAAAAGGCTTTTATTTTTTATTTTAACTTCATTTATTTCTTTTTATTTTATTAGATTAGCCCGTCTAGAATGGCGGAGTACTAAAACAGAGTCCAAATTTATTATTTTTTAAAGACAATGTTCCTGTAAGCAAAAACTCTTTTAACAAAACACTCTCAAATTTCTCAATGATTTATTATAGTGACCTCATAAAGTACACAATAGGGGCGCGCAATATGCCCTGTCAGTATAACAGCTACGGAGGACTGTCGTCAAGTCAGTGGTAATTTATGGCGTGATCTTCCGATTCACCGCGCGTCCAACCTCCTTCCGGTCAACATCTCAATTTCAGTGGGCGTCCATCACAGCAAAAGCCAGTACCGAATAGTTAGAAAGAGGTCACGATATATACGAGTAACTTGGAGCTGACCGAGATTTCTAACCCCCTCCTCCTCCCCCCCCCCCTTTTCCTTTTCACTAGTTGATCCAAACAATTGCCTTACTCCTGCCACACTATCTTATTATGTTTAACATTTAGAGATATTTATTAAGTACCGAATAGTTAGAAAGAGGTCACGATATATACGAGTAACTTGGAGCTGACCGAGATTTCTAACCCCCTCCTCCTCCCCCCCCCCTTTTCCTTTTCACTAGTTGATCCAAACAATTGCCTTACTCCTGCCACACTATCTTATTATGTTTAACATTTAGAGATATTTATTAAGAGGTGGAGGGGGGCATACACATACAAAAAAGGAGGGAAAAAATTTGATATCCAGGCGTTGAGTAACATACTATCGGGTCTGTAAAGGAAATGGCTTGGGGGCGGGATATTCGTACTTGTCTCTGGTCTCGCAAAGACATGGGCGGGGAGATCATGGAGGTGGGGGAGGAAGGGTCTTAGGACTTGTACTTACCCCTTGCAGATTATCCACACACAAAAACTTGATGAATTTATTTTTTTTTAAAGTTTTAAACAAAAATACTGCTTTAATATTTCCTCCTCTGATCACCCTTTCCATTTTACCGTTACCAGTTGTACTTTTTTACTGTAACCGCCCATGGAACAGAACTATTTCCATTTGTGCCAAATGACCGGAATTAATGCTTCTTTTCCCGAGAGAAAATCTAGCAGAGCATTGGAATGTACTCTACTGTAGGCAATAGGTCTCGCTTCTTCAGCTTTACATTTGTACCACGTCCCTCCACGTTAGCTAAGTTTAAATATATGGAGAACTAAAAAAGTTGGTGAATTTCTTTAGACTCACTATATGCCTTGAATATTTATTATATTTACCAGATTTGTGTTTTTTTTTAATATGAATACTATTTCACGATCTAAATGATCTGATTAGCCATTTGAGACCTCATATCATATGCGCATAGCTTTATATTTGTCCGGAACTGTCGCGGTGTGAACAACAATTACAATAGTTTAATTTTTTTTTTTAATGCACTCGCCTGGTATAAATAGATCAAATTAAAGAATTCACACACTAAATTTTGTGCAATTTCGTATTTCTTTAACCACCATTCATTTAAAGAAGTAGAACTTTGTTTTGCCTTTTTGTTGGATCTGTCCTGGAGAGGGAAAGCGGGCTTCTAAAAACCAAGTTAAAAACAGAAAAATGGTGATAAATTAATTGAGGCAATTTTCAAACTGATGGCTCTGTAATTCACCAGGAGCCCTCCTAGCGAGAGGCTCATATATTTGAATCCATGCGAGGCATAAGACTCAAGATCGTTTGCTTCCAGTCCAATAAAATGGTGAAAATCTGACAATACTTTTAAATTGTTTTCTAGTATTGTAACCCTTTCCTCATTGAATTTTATTAATGACGTACACATGCTATACAGTTTGATTCTTTAACGTTCTTTAATTTTGAGTCACAAGAGACGAAATGTTGTTGTTTTTTTAAATTAAAGAAACGGGGAAACCCCGGAGAATGAACTCTTTGGTCAGGCCTGGGAGCGTCGTTTCTTATTTCACGTGAAAGTCACACGACAGATTCCAACCATTTACGACCTGTTGGTCCTGAATTAGCTTCACTCCCCGCAATTGGAGCTGCTAACCACTTGGTCTCGGGCAGCTTGACTGCAATCTGAGATTAAAATAGATTGCATCTTTGTCTGCATAGACAGCCCACAAGTATTAACTGTTTACTGGAGAGGTCAAGTGTGTATGTTTTGTGTACGTAAATTTGATTTATAACACCAGTATTTCACAATAGAAGTAACTGTATGACCAGGGTTTTCTATTTAGCCTAGTTTAACATTGAGACATACATCATAGTTAGACTGTGAATGCACCCCCACCCCAAAACCGTGCTTCTTAACTGACATTAAAAATATGAAAACATTGTTTTTTAATTTCAATAAGTAAGTGAAATTATGAACATATAATCATTTACAATTCAATATATCATAGTTTAAGTTAGGGAGTCACGGCTTACCGACTGCAGGCAAATAAACATTATAATACCTGGAGACCTACAGGGGGTAGTCCGATAAACAAACATGATAGGAAGCAACCGGGAACATTTGGAAAAACAACGGGGATTGTGATGCCTAAAAATCTCTTGTCATCGTCATCGACTTATGTCCAAGGTGAGGTCGGCGAAAATCATATATATGACATGTCATGCCTTCAAGGCAGTCAGATGAACAATATATATTTTTTCACTTGGATGATTAAGATTTGTGTAAAGTGTACTCACCATTCAAATCAACAGTGGTCTGTAATGAAGTCCTGATGAGCGTGGCCACTCTGGTCGTCTGCTGACGCCGTGAACAGTAGATGATGATGCTTTCACAGGTTTTGAACCTATCTCCTTTCAGCAACTCGACCAGCGCCTGTTTTAGAAAAGAAAAAAGGGGGGGGGGGGAGGAGGAGTACATGACAATCATCTTTTAAAGAAGATATGCAACTATTCTATCCTATACATTTGAGGTAAAATCAAGACATCAAACACAACATGACCAACTCGTAGTTATCATTTGCCTTGTGTTTCAAGCATATAAGGACCATACTACAGTATGGAACAAAATAAAAGTCCTGAAACTGCCGTATCGTGAACCCGTGTGTGGTTTGTCAACTGTGAATAAAGCTCCGGCTGACAAGTTATTCAATATTTTGAAGAGACGATGTTTTGGGAAGTTGTTGCTGGAAATGGCTCTCTCTCTCTACACGGCGGGAAAAGTATTAAAAGTTGAGGACTATTTTCGCTCATATCAAACCGGTTGTGACAGGACGAGGGGGTCACGGACAAAAAAATGTGGCAGAACCATCCCGCGAGAGATTTATAAGACGACAACAAGTAACACGGTTATGTTGTCTTTTTTTCACTAAATTCCGTCGTTCTAGCATCGTACTTTGTCATCGTTAGGAGATGTCTGGGCGACCAGGAAGTTTTTATTTAATAAATGAGCAGCTCGCGTGTGTGCCTGTTTTAAATAGTTTTGTGCTATAGGCAAGACCAATAAAATTCCGCCCCTTTAATAAATATTTATGTTTGTCTTATCTTTTTGCTAGTTTTCAGTTGTCTAAGAAACTATACCTCTATCAATTTTAAAGAATAAATCCGAATAATACAAATAATTTATAATTTATGTTCGTATTATAAGTAACATCCCTTGGCTTAAAATCAAATGTCTAAATTGGGAATTTTTAAACGGTATTAAGACCTTATATATATTGACAGCTGTTTTCAAGATTAACAGGAATTGCTTGCCTCTGCAGAATATTTCGGCTACCCAAACAAACAAACAAATATAGTGATCGCAAATTTATAAAATGTGTATGTGTATCTATGGATTAACGTTTTTTAAAACAAAATTTTGAACTCTATATGTCCTTACAGAGTGGTAACGGTATTGTGGGCCCTGGGCAAAGTAACGCCCTTATAGGGTCCCCTATTTCTCTCGAGCTATAACAGAGATATTATCTTTTTTTCTTTACTATCTTAAACTAGACTTTTTTACTTGTGTAGAAATGACTTCATTTTGTAAAAAAAAAAAAAAATCATTTTTTTTATTAATACAAGATTTATCTGAGGAATAAATTTGAAATATACAATGGGTAGAGGAAATCCCGAAGGACAATTACAGAAAATGAACGTTTGGGTTAAAAAAACAAGTCTTCCACCGCAAAAACAGTTTAAGTTAAAGACTCTTAACTAGTTGAATGGATATGGGGTCTACGGTATAAATTTTGCAGTTCAATCTACTGTAATCAGAGACATCACATGGGTCATGCAACCCCTACGGCTGCAGGGGACAGGGGCGTCTGTTGAAAGAATGTGTTGTCATCAGCAACGAGTCTGTGTGCCAAGTTTCAGCGCGATAGATTGACGGGAAGTTGCTCAATCCGCCATCCGAAGATTTTGCCAGCCCCGAACAAAAGCGAAGGAATTAAAAAGGAATTGATTTTAAAATGTAAAAAACGGAAACAAAAGAACTTGGGAAACCTGCTTCACCCTGCACTTTGAAATCAAATAAAATTTCCTTAGAATCGTTCAATGTTTATCAACAATATGGACAACTTGATGCCCCTAGAAGCGTAAGGCCCATTAGAAGCGTGAGGCACTGTGCAAATGGCTATTGCCTTAAGAAGGCACTGGTCTTGTCCAGGTCTTATACAATCGCTCTTTCTTCAGATAGTTTAGCTACCCCACCAAAGGATTTTTGGACATGGTAGAAATGAGATTTGATTTTATGATATTGGATTTCGAAAGGTTTCTCTAAACTAGGGGTCTAAAACTCAAATCATCCGGGGGCTGTAGGGGTTAGAGTCTGATTGAGACTGGGCCGCATCAAGTATTCCACACAAAATCGATTACAAATTCATTAAAACTGTTACAATCTGCTCAACTTTTAAAAATAAAAAATAAAAACATTAAGGGTTCTCAAGAACTGGGCTTCACTTTCTTCCTCCTACTCATTGTTGCTAAAACTGGCAGCGCTTCTTCTTACACAGCTGAGCAACATTTGGCTTGAGTGATGAAGCAACTGAGACCCTCAGTATAACTTGAAGACGCTCATCAGTAAGTTTGGCCCTGAATTTTGACTTGTTAAAGTACATAAAGGAAAAGAGTTTTTCAAACAGATAGGTACTCCCAAAAAAGTCATATGATCCGCTTGAACAACTTGGAAATGTCATTGAAGGTAAAAAGGGCAATGCTCTCATAAATTTTCCACGCTCGCCTATTTTTCCATTCACCTCCCTGAGCTTAGAATGGCACTGATGATCAGTCAGCTCCATTTGAAAACAAAAAAAATGGAAAAGGGCAATGCTCTCATAAATTTTCCACGCTCGCCTATTTTTCCATTCACCTCCCTGAGCTTAGAATGGCACTGAAGATCAGTCAGCTCCATTTGAAAACAAAAAAAATGGGGGGGGTGGGGGGTTGCATTTTCCACACTTAGGCCATGTTAGTCTCATCAAATGCTATAAAATAAAAACTTTTAGTCCATAACTTTAATTAACCTTAATTAGCTTTAAAATCTGAAAATCATTATTCAATACAACACATGTTGACTTATGAGATATTCGCTTTAACAAGATGAATGACGTAAAAATTAAGCCCCAGGGGTATATTAGAACATCTATGTCGTATGGGCTTGATGACAAGCAAAATGTATGTTTTGAATTATACAAAAGAAAACAGGTTGTTAGCATCATTAACAGTAAATTCAGTGTATGTGTATTGCACTGGAAAAAAAATAATTGAATTAGATTTCTAGTCAATCACAAGTAAGTAATATTTATTTCCCGAAGATACCCGTAGCCTGGGAGCTTGACTAAAAATTTGCAAAAGCGAACACCTGAGGTATGTGAAAAAACTGAAGTTGAACTAGAGGAAGTCGCAGATGATGGATGTTTATTAATCATCCTCCCCTAATTTTCATGGTAATTTTCATGGCATCCGCGAACTGTCCTGCCCATATATTTGATAGCAATATTTCCGGTATCGTTGTTTGTCGTGTACACATGAAGATCACTAAGACTGGAGCATTAACCTTGGAGTGAGTTGTATTTTGTTGAAATTTGGGGAGAGGTGCTCAATTCGTCGGAACCACTCTCTCGTCCTTGCATATTTGATTCAATGATAAGATAAATTTTAAGACAACTGGATATAGACCAGAATGCAGTATATAACCAGCAGTGAGTGTGTATGTTTCAGTGTGCTCTTTATGCGTTCTACGTCATAGGAGTCTGTCAGAATTTTCAGAGTATCAAGGTCTACGGGACTCCACCTCCGGGTTTGATTTCACAGTTTGCCTTCTCTAAGATGAGTTGCCATTCAATGTTAACCAGTTCCATCTACCCGGCATACTGGGCTTTTTTTTTTTTTTTTGCTTGTCTAGGCATTTTCTGGGGATTGTACTCCAGACCACTAGCTTGGGATTGGCTCGGTTCAATTTCTAGTATAGAGTAGCAGTGATGGCTTGTTCAATCAGGATTGCTATCTTAACCATCAGTCCTTAAAGGAACTGTTGGGTATTATTTTATTTACACTAGACCCTAAATAGTGAAATAAAATAGAATTAATTTATTATCATAGTAGGTCTATAATATAGATTATATTTTACTGGTACTTAATTAATAATACAGAGGCAGAAGAGAACCTAATAATAATAATAATAATAAAGTGTATTTCAAAAACACGCTTCATCCCAAAGGCTCGAAGCGCGGTACAAGAGTAAAAAAAAAAAAATCTATAATTTACCACATTTAAAACAAACGCAACACTACAAAAACTAATTACAAGCATACAATGTCAAAGTCTTTCTCGCCATTTCAACCCTGAGCAACACAGCCAATATGCATTAAATGGAAAATAAGGTAGACAATCATCCCAGAAGGTGTTTGCGAAATAAATGTGTCTTTAAATCGGTTTTAAAGGACTCCAGTGTCTGATTGTTTCTGAGATCGACAGGAAGGGCGTTCCAAATTGTTGGACCAGTAAATGCGAAAGTGCGCTTTCCGCAAGTCTCAAGGTGAACACGTGGTATCAAGAGTTTGCCACTGTCGGATGAGTGGAGTTGTCTAGTGGGTAAATAAGGCGTCAGCAGCTCTTTCAGGTAGGACGGCGCCAGGTCATGTAAGCAGCGGTAGCACAACGTTGCGATTTTGTACTCTATGCGAGCACGGACCGGCAGCCAGTGCAGCTCTCTCAGAAGTGTTTTTGCATGGTCGAACTTGCGTTTGCGGAGAACAATGCGAGCCGCATTATTCTGTGCTATCTGAATTTTATCCAGGAGCGTAGCTGGAAGACCCACCATGAGAGCATTGCAATAGCCCATGCGTGATAGCACAAATGCAGACATCAACCTCTATGTTGCATCAATTGTTAGGAAGGGCCTGATGTGACTAATCCTGCGCAGCTCTAGAAAAATCGCCTTGCATAGCATGTTAATGTGACTTTCCAAGGTTAGTCTTCTGTCTAGGTACCGCACTGTTTGAGCTAACTCAATACGCACACCTGAGAGAGTAATTGATGTCGTGTTATTTGCAGATTTTTGCTTCTGAGCGCTCGCGATGGGGAGCAGCTCAGTCTTATCATCGTTCAATTTGAGCTTGTTTATGGTCATCCAGAGCTTAACTGATTCCACTGTCTTCTGTGTCATACTGAGCAGCTGAGGGAACTAAGAGGGGATCACGGATTGATGAAGTTGGGTGTCGTCTGCGAACATGTGGTATTGCATGTCAAACTGATTGATCTCTGCACCCAGGGGCTGAATGTACATCGTGAAAAGCACCGGGCCTATGACCGAGCCCTGGGGTACTCCGAATTCGATATTAGATTTCTTCGAGGTCAGGCCGTTTGAAATAACTGACTGGACCCGATTAGTCAGATATGATCGGAACCAACTCAGGACGATATCAGTGAGACCGAACGTTTTTTGCAGATGCTGGAGCAGTATGCCGTGATCAAGCGTATCGAAAGCTGCCGATAGATCGAGTAAAGACAAAATCAATACCTGGCTCTCATCACAAGACGACAGAAGGTCGTTTACGACGCGCAACAGGGCTGTCTCAGTAGAGTAATGCGCCCTGTAACCTAAGCTAGGCATATGTAATGGCTTAGTCCGGATTTTAAACAGGGAAATTGGTCGACCACCAAGCAACCACTTTTTTAAATCTCTGAAGTGTCCCCCCTCCCCCAAACCACACATCTGTGATTATAAACTTATAATACCGCAAAGTATACATAAAGTACAGGGGTTCATCACTAAATTTTTAACTACCTGTGTCTAAATAAAGACTAACTATGTAAAGTTATGTGAGGCTCAATGGATGCATCAGCTAGTTTTAATAACTTTTACATGATCCGAAACACCATACTCGCGAAAACGCCGTAAAATTTGTCAAAACTGATACTTTTCAAACACGTTTTAGTTATAGACATAACGGTAAGATAATTCGTCAGATAAATTTAAAGACTAATGTTACGCACTGACTTGTGTTGGGAGAAATTAATCTCCTATTTTAATTTTAATTGGCTCGTTGTAATCAGTGCCTAACAAAGGACGATACCACAGAATCAACAATATTAAAGATACGACCCAAAACAGTTTCTAGTTACAATTAATAAGATTTATTATGTCTTAAGATAATTACAAAATAAAATAAAATAAAATTACAATCTTCAACTTACAGTATGGCAGATGTCGTACCGGTACACAGTTAATACAATTAGAAATAATGATGCCAATAAATAATGCGAAATAAACACATATAAGTAGGAGCACACAAATACACAAAGAATAAAACACGCCTCGTATGTTAAGAGAATCTATATGAAAATCTCCGTCCCTCGTCCGTGCCTGTCAATCCCTTATATAGGTGGGTCTACCGACGCCCAAGCCCTGCCTTCGAGACATTTCGAGAAAAATCCCAATCATTCTACCAAATACTATTTGGAACAGATTAATTATTTTTATTCGTTATCAATCCCTTATATAGGTGGGTCTACCGACGCCCAAGCCCTGCCTTCGAGACATTTCGAGAAAAATCCCAATCATTCTACCAAATACTATTTGGAACAGATTAATTATTTTTATTCGTTGGCGGCGTAAACAAGTTACTTCAAAGACCTAAGCCACACCCCTTTGTGAACACAGCGTCTCATGCGGGGTCAATCAGAGGGCACGCACGAGAAATATTATGTAAACAAGCTCTCTATAACACTAAAATTTAAATTTAATTAAAGTATAAATTTTATTCCTTTAACAGTACTATAAGTAAAATAATTTTTGTTTTTTAAAACTTCGGAAAATGACCCTAAAACTAAAACGCATTCTCCTGTTTGGACAACCTATAGTAAAACTACCGAAAATCAACTTTAAAAAAAATTAGACTACGCTTAGTCAATTTATACAGCTATCAGGTGCGTGGTTTTCTATTCATAAAAGTTACCTGAATATTAAAATAACAACATGTAATATCTATTTACTGTATTTTACACTATACTTACCCAAAAAAAAAATCGCTGAATGGCGAACTGAACATAACGAAAAAAATTCTGGTCTATGAAAGCATTACAGTAAGACATTTCATATCCGAAACTCGTAAAGCGTATACCCAGTTAAGGGGAAATCACTAGAGTTATTATGGCAAACTCGTTTTGATAACAGAAGGACTAAAATAGACTACAAATTGAATATACCGATAATAAAATGTATAAAATAAATATCGCGACCAAGATTTGTTACCCTCCCTCTGTGGAAACAAAAATTTCAGGACATTTAAGGAGAAATTTTAAAATTTCTAGGATTTTATTATTTTTTTTCACATTCCAGGAGATATCCAGGAGCTCCTGGAATTTCAGGAGGCCGTGGACACCCTGGTCGTTGGTTGGACTACATTTCGAGGCCTATTTTTCTCCTGTCGCACCATTAGCTTATTATTCATGTTGCTTCAAATTATCTTGACAAATGTCTGGATATTTTAGACTAGAATATCCACCGTCCACCACATTCAGTAGCGAAGCTAGCGTTAAGCCACCTGGGGCGGGACAAGATTCCCCCCCCCCAACCATCAGAGAAAAAGTTATGCAGTTGGCCGAAAGAACCACCTCTTAATACAATGAAAAAGGTGCAGCCTGGGGTGGAACAGCCCCCCTTCATCCGCCACTGCTTGCCCCTGTATAATTTTCCTAACTCTATGAATGCAAAGATACGTTAATTGGTTCAAACTTTACATCATCATTGTGATCATTTATTGAAATCAGCTCAGGAATGCACTGAGATTGTGAAACCTCTAGCGAAGAACATTCTAAGTTGTATTCAACAACACTTGAATTTGAGTTCGATGGGGAAATGCTCTTCTGAGTGGCTACTTTGTTAGAATCTAAGTTAACTAATTGTTCTGAATGTTCCTCGACTGCTGCATAATATATCCTGCTATGTCAACAAACAAAATGTATCACTCCATTATGTGATTCCATGAAATAATGGTTTTCTTCTTATTTTTTAACAATTTCATTTTATTTATTTTAATTTATGCTACTACTTTAGCGAGTCCAAAAATGACTCGACTTTTTCCTTATCACCCAAGCATACACCATTCTCGGTATTCTATACTGAATCTGGTTTATTTTAGAAGCAGACGAGGGGAGACATTTTAAAAACAAAACATTTAAACGCACCACCATGAAACCACAGGCTAAAGTTAGACCCGATGACCTAACCGAGAGTGTGCGAACACAATTAGGAACCAGGCGGTTCTGTACTTGGGAATTGCTCAAAATAAACGAACGGTTTGCCCGGGGGAATTACTGATAAATATAATCTCGACGCGATAAGTCCCTTGGCCTTAACAAAAGGTAAAGATTGCCATTGACCAGGGGCTCCCTGGAGATCGGGTATTTAGAGTCGTGTGTGCTTAATTGGTTCTAACGCTGGACAACACGCGGCGTTAATTACCTAGGGTACAAGCAGAGGCGTCACTAGGGTTGGTGTCAAACGGTGGCACGCTCATTCTCCAACTCCCCCCCCCCTCACCCTTTTCCAAATCAAATTACAGCGTTTACAAATGCAACAAAATTGAAGTTGTTTTTAATTTAACGATAAACTTTACAGTTCAAACTTTACTTTCCTGGTATTTAAAGACGGAAACAAGTCAATCACTTCAGCATAATCAACATTCCTCACCATATCAGTTTCAACAGATAAAATCGCTAGACCAGAAAGCCTGGGCTGTTCCATGTGTCGAGCATGGATTTTCACGTGTAACTGTTGTGCAATTCGGTCGATGAAAGCTTTTGGCGCGACCAGGCTTGTAACGTATTGCGACGTGAATTGTATGGAACTATGAAGTAGTGTTCGTCTATCTTAGGGTGGTTGCTATCCGTTTGGCAGCTTCTGTCTGAGCACTGAGTGGGAAGAGTGTATAATACTTTTTTTTCTTCGCACCCCCGGAACTCCCTAGAGACTGGGTACACGGCCCATTTAAGAGTCCATGTCTATATTTTCTTTATCAATATTTAATGAAGCCCCGGCATGAAGTTCAAACTCTCAGCGGTAGTCAATGATTTCATGTGAAAAACCAAACTGACACCATCAACGTATCCTAGCAGTTGTATAAATGACATGTACCATCAATCCCCGGCTCCTACTGCACTTGAAACTTCGTGTCAAAATCGGTCTCATCAGCCATCTGCGCACCCACAGCCAAGTTCACAATTAGCATATAGGATGAAGAAGGTGGTCATCAGTCTATTTCTACCGACGAACTCTATATCCTAGCTGTTGCATACATGTTTCAGACTCATCCCCTGGTGATTGCAGATAAAGTTAAGCTTACCTGCAGGAAATGTTCAAACTATTTCAGTAGCAAAGAAATTGCAGAATTATCATTAATAAAACTTTAGAATTTCATTTCAAGTTGCGCAAGTAAATGGAACCGCTGTACGAGTATGTACACGCGTATAATTTAGAGCTTTAACTGCAAGGCTTAATAGAGACATTAACAGAGATCAGTGTGTTGAAACCGTCTAGTAATCAATCTCAAACTATTCCATTACTAGCCTATCCTATTCGTGTTATATAGTTCTTTATGACTTTGGTTGCATTTTGTGTTCCTTATTAATCATATGGGTCGGCAAATATGTCCTGAGATCCAAAATCTCACCCGCCTCCCTTTTTTTACAAGCTAACAATGGATTTATACTGAATATTATGTTTAAATGTGTCTGTTTTTTTACTGAAAATCGTAAAATGCACGAAGGAAGATACTCCATTTGCATATATGAATACGTCTCTCAACGTGTGTAAGGTGAAAATCCCACTTATACAGTATGTGTTTAAAGTAACAGAACCAAAACTCACACGTTTCAAATGTGCACGTGCGTGGGAGCAACTGTGCATAGCTCCAGCCGCCCCGTGTTCCAAAGAAGTGAAAGAAAGGATTATATGATGGGCAGTTGTTGTTTTTTTTTTGCACAGGGGTCTATAGGCGAAGGAAAAAATATACTTAGTTGACTATCCATTTCGCTTGTACGTAAGTAATTATGTGATTATGAAGCAGGATCGTGTTTAAAACAATTCCAAGAGATATTTATTTATTAAGACTGCACCAAGTCAATGGCGTCACTACTGGGTGCGGGCCGCAACGGGTGACACCTTCAGAGGGGATGAAAACCAATAGAAATTTGAAAATTTGATAGAGATCGCCCCAGTTTACGTTTAATAAAAAAGCAGTGTGTCTCCAGCCTTAACGCACCGAGCAGTGTGTCTCCAGCCTTGAAGCACCGAGCAGTGTGTCTCCAGCCTTAACGCACCGAGCAGTGAGTCTCCAGCCTTAACGCACCGAGCAGTGAGTCTCCAGCCTTAACGCACCGAGCAGTGTGTCTCCAGCCTTAACGCACCGAGCAGTGAGTCTCCAGCCTTAACGCACCGAGCAGTGAGTCTCCAGCCTTAACGCACCGAGCAGTGAGTCTCCAGCCTTAACGCACCGACCAGTGTGTTTCCAGCCTTAACGCACCGAGCAGTGAGTCTCCAGCCTTAACGCACCGAGCAGTGTCGCCAGCCTTAAAGCACCGAGCAGTGTGTCGCCAGCCTTAACGCATATGTATTTGATCTTGCAACAAAAACTCAGAATGTCGGTATAAATTATCTGGCAAATCAAGATGAAGAGGCTTGTCATGAATATAAGTCTGCAGGGTTATTTTGACATTATTTTTTATAGTTTACCTGGTCTAACACATACGTACCAGGTATAATGAGGCTATCAGATATGTGAAAATCCACGATGGCAAAATTTAAGAGAGAGAAAATTTGGGAGGAAAAGCCGATGACCTGAGTTCTGACATTCATAAAAACGTGAAGTGATGTGTTGACCTCGAGGTTATAAATAAATAAAGCTGCCATATTGTCTGGAATTCACGGAAATGTACAAGCCCTAACGATATGACAGAACCGGAACATGAACGCTATTTTAAAGGCGAGTCAGTAAAGACTCTTAAGCTGAAAGTGAGTCATCATTTGTAACAATTTTTGGCACTCGTAAGAAAATGTTTTCCTTCTTTTACTCTCCCACTCCCAGATGGGACGTTTAAATGATCACACTGGAATGTCAGTGAAATTACCTTTAACGGCACGCTGGAGTGCTCATCATGCTGCAGTAAAACCAGTTAGAGACAAGTCTGATGATTGAGTGGCGGCGATTGAAGCAATATAAACCCTCGTGAATATTAGAACACACGAAGTACAGCACAGTGTTTTTTCTGCTGTCTGTGAAAGTTTATCTTTCTCCGCTTCCTTTACTTTTAGACTGATATACCTGAGGAAAATGATCTTAGACAGCAATATGTGGATATCAAAGAGTTTACTCTTGCCAAAGTGGTGACCATTGAACAAGAGCTTTCAAAATCAGAAGAGAGAAGAATAAGGTTCAAGAAGGAAAATAGTAGGTAAGCAATAAAGAGACGCCTGACTCATTTTACAAAAAGAAAACAAGAGGGGGATGTTTAAGTTTATTGATGGTTTTCATTCTGAGCTCCAGATCAGATCAAGGTAGTAACAGATGTTTGTTAGGCTGTCCACAATAGGGTACTGAAGAAGAGTTACTGGTGTCCATTCCCAAACTGACAACTTTCTATGGGTTACCTGAAACTGAAACCACTGTCCAACGTTTGATGGAGTCATATATGCGAGTCAGGATGGTGCATTGTGGGCCAGGATGATGCATTGTGAGCCAAGGGTGCATTGTGGACATGTCTGGCGATGGTGTAGGAGGGTCCAGATTTTCATAAGAATGAGTGGTTCTCTGACAAAACTTCACATTCGGCAACCGGTTGATCAGACTTACCTTCCGTTGACAGATCCGCCTGGGTGTTTAAATCTCTCTCGGAATTTTCTTCCATACTTTTTAATAGGGTCGCCCTTTACCTTCAAAAATGAATGAGCAAAATGATTGCTCAATTATTAAGTGTTTCTGTTTATCCTTCGTGGAAAGACACATTCCGAACATATACTCGTATTCACATCTACGGTCTCGTGGCAGCCGGACCTATGTATTGTTGACAAATTAATGCAAGTAGGCATTCAAGATGCGGGAGTTTCAATACTAATAGTTTTAACGCATTACTTTTTTTCTTCTTTTTTTTGAAAGCATAAAAGGTTCCTGTAGATTATTCTGTGTGCCAGATGAAATTATAGCTCAAAAGGACCGAGTAATGAGTAAGTCTTTGAGCCAGGCCATTTCTCGAAGAGCAGAAGATCCTGATATAATCGTAAACTCTTATAACAAGAAACCTCCTCTCCCACTAATTGGAATGACGCGAGCTTAGCCGGTTAGTTGTTCTAACTACTCTGTGAGGTAATATTGATGACTTTTCGTTATTCTTCATTTTATGGGCGAATGTTAAGTTTGCCGCACACCCCTCGCCAAAAAAAAAAAATCACAAAATATACACTGCAGTTATTATACTACAGATTTCTGCAGCAATGGCCATGTGAACTCCACGTGTATTTCTAATCAGTACTTTCGAAAACTCACAAAGACTAAATGTTCAATCAGTGCAACACATCGCTCAAGCACTTGTCGAGTATAATAAATGTAATAACAAGAATAGTGGCTTTCTTTCGACTCCTTAGAGCAGTGCTCCGCAACTGGTGTGCCACGCCAAAACACACAAAGTATATGTAGGTACATAGCTAAACCGTGTTGTTACAAAGGGGACTTTGTCAAACACTGCTATAACAGAAATATTTCCAGTACAGATAGTTAATATGGAGCAATGTGTTGTAATAATATAACTTTAAGCATGACGTGACTGAATGAAAATTAAAAACATTTAGCTTTTTTGGTACATCTTTTCATGTGCGCTTTTCTCTTCTCGGACAGGCCTGAGGTGTAACGAAAGTGAAAAAAAATTGCTGAGCTCTGCCTTAGATCACAGTGTCCGAACCTGGGGTGTTGTCCTCCCGTCCCCATTGGGTACGAGGTGGCATTTCAGATGGTGCGAAGAGAAGTGATTATAAGATATTTATCTTTCAAATGTAAAAATTCAATTCTACTTGTGAATTTGTATAGACCGTTTTTGTTTGGTCGCAACCAGACCTTAAAATATTCTTCACTACCTTAAAATGGAACAGATTTGTTCAATCGTGTGCATTTGGATAACGGGGAAAAAAAGGTTAGATTCAATAGTAAAAACATAGCTGGGAACAAACAACCAGTTTTAATCAATACCATGCGAAGGCGGTAGAGGTTTCCTTTATCACGTCAGGAGGACGGATTGTCCAGTTGCCCGTTTAATCCACTCTCATTATGCGTGATCTGAGGATTGGGGGGCCCGATCTCCCTGAGACAACACTGACGAACGAGCGCGCTGTTTAAGATGCATTCATATCTTCATTGTCACTTAAAATAGACAAGCTGGAGCCAGGGGCCGGGTATTTGATAGAATCGGAGGTGGTGGTGGGCGCAGTGTCGTCACCGGGTGTGTACTCTAAAGAAAATCGCCGAATTGTTGTACGAAAGCAGCAAGAGTAATACATCATTTATTAGTCGGGACGGATATGGGACAATAGGACGCAAGACCAAAGCTCAAAGTCACGTTACTATACCAACTAAATAAATAACAACGTCTTTGTCATTCTCCACGTCCTTCTATCGTTTGTAGAATGACATGTACTTTTAACACAACGAGTTGCTGGTAAGATGACGAACAAAAACAAAGGCCAAGGCCGGCCACTTACTTTACGGCCAGTGATGAATGACCGCTAAGGGTCAGTTTATTGTTATGGCTTTCTTCTGTAGCACTTTTGTAAAGGGAGAAGCAATTTACGTGTCTATAATTACGGAGCAGGTTTGACATCAACAAACGAGCTAAAGGTGAATTTACTTGAAAAAAATTTCTTCGCATAAAAAATGAAAGTTGGTGTATAATAATACGGCGACGAATAGCTTTGCTAGTACAAGAAAGGTTGTTTGCTTAAACTGTTTATTAGCTATTCCAGTTATGAGGTTGAATAAGATTTTAGACATGTACAAATGAAAAAAAACATTGTTAAAATTGGCCCTACTCCCATTTGCTACTCGGCTGACGCCAATGGCAACCAACCATGTCCGTTGATGGACATTGTTTTCCAAGCATTCAAAGAATACTCATTAGCACACCACTGCCACCCACCCTTTTTTTCCAAATGAAGAAATAAGAACAAGATGGGGCGTTAACAGATCTTAAATGAAAATAGAATTGTTTGCTTTTACAGAAACAACAACAAAATCAATAAACCCTTGTTTGTTTAAGAGAGATTGTATGCTCTAAAAAGGAACAAATGTTTTGCTGGCAATGTCTCATGTTATTCTATTGGTAGTATATATATATATATATATATATATATATATATATATATATAATATATATATATATATATATATATATATTATATGTATAAAGTCATTCTCCGCCACTTCGCGCTTCGATTTTCGCGGCTTCACTCTGTCCCGGATTGTTTCAACTATAGCATGATATATATATATATAATATATATATATATATATATATATATATTATATGTATAAAATCATTCTCCGCCACTTCGCGCTTCGATTTTCGCGGCTTCACTCTGTCCCGGATTGTTTCAACTATAGCATGTATTCATTAAAAAGTTGATCACGATAGTGAAAGTGATACAGCGCGCGCTCGGTTGTCTCTGAGTCAACACCCATGTCTTACTATTGAAATTACTCTACGCATGGACCGTAGGCCTATGTATTCGAGCATCCCAAGAGGGTCCAAAAAAACAGTTAAAAACCGTAATTTTTAGAGGGCTGTGAACAGGTTTTCTATTCTCTAACTACGAAGATATCCTATTTAGAAGTAAAGAATCCTACTACCCGGAAAGTCATGTAACGCGGTATTGTCTGGAACTGATTAAACTGATCATTGCTTGTTGAATTTTAATATATTTTGTTATTTCTAAAATGAAAATTTAGTGCACTTTTTATGAATCGCGAGCTAACTTTATACAAGCAGAGTGATCCCCATTAAATTAAATTTAATTAATGCAATTAGCGAAAACACATCAAAAATATCTGCGCCATTTAATTTTATAAAAGCTTTACTAGGATGCCAAGAGAAAAAAAGAAAATTTCTTTTAAAAATTAATTTATTTTAGTTTATTTTTGTCAGAAAGCAACCCCACAGAAAACCCTTTCTGTTGGGGTCGCGACCCATGGGTTGAGAACCATGGGTTTAGTGGGTCAGAGTACAGTGGCTGCTTCATAAAAACTGATATTTATATCTGAAATCATTATTTGAGAAACAACAACATGAGCCAAAGCCTCGCAATTATTTCAACCACAGTATATGAAACGAATTCTTTGTTTACCTCATCTTTGTTGGCGTCCCTGGACACAGACAGTACAAGATTTTTTGGCACAGCAGCTCCTCGCACCGTGGCGGCATCGGCGTCATCAATCCCGAGGTGCTTTACAACATCCCTGGCTGTGGCCTTTGTGGCGGTCGCCGTCAAGCCGAGGAAACACTTCACGCCGTACCGCTCCCGAAGAACCTGTCACGTGGTAGCGAAAGGATCGAATTCAATCATAAATACAGGTCTCTTCCCAATAGAGGATGGTATGAGATGAACGGGTGGCATTGGAACAATGGACATATCCAGCCAAACTGAACTTTTTTATCATTGCCCCTTCCACTTTTGAAAATAAATGTCAGTGCTTTAATGTGTGGCTACAGAACTGCTACCTTTTTGAAAATGTTGGGAATAAGGACTTTTGAAAATAAAAGAGCACACACAGAAACAATAACCAAAATGCATCAGGCGTCGAGTATTACAGTGTTTCTCAAACTCTTCAATCAGACGGACCGTCAGGATTTATCAAGGTCGAAAAGGTCACAGATGATTAATTTATTGATTTTCTTTTTATCTGCTTAATTTTCAAAATTTTTGGCCAGTTCATTTTCATGAAAATCCCCCCCCCCCATAAGATCAGTGACATTTTAACATGATAATGCCCAGGATTCTAGTTTAAGCACATTTACTTTTTATGAACTATAGCTATTGAAATCGATGTAACAAGACGATGGGTGGAAATGTGGGGTGGGGGGACCTTTAGTTTAGTAAAAAGCTTTTATTATTTACAACTTCATGTAAATGATTGGTAAAAAGCTTTTATTATTTACAATTTCATGTAAATGATTGGTAAAAAGCTTTTATTATTAACAATTTCAATTAGTGAAGCCCTCACTTTCTACACATTCTTGAATTCCTTCTTGTTGATAAGTTAATAAAAGACTTTCTTTGCGAAATGCAATTTTTCTAGTATGAAAATTTCAATCAGTAATTTGTCAACAAAATAAGAACTTTATAGAACAAGGAATGCTTAACAATTCCCAGGTAACTCTTAACTCTTTTTACCCAGCCACAAAGCTAAAAATTAGAATTAAACGACTGCGGCCTTTTTATACCCCCTGTCTCTTGCCGTCCGCTAATCAGCGGCTAATTGCCGAATTTATCAACAACTAATCTTCAGTGATGTTTTATAATGTTCTATGTCGAAATGGATATGAATAATATTTAAAACAGGTAAGTTGGGGCGAGTCCAGTAGCTAAGTGTTTATTTTCCATCACCTTCATGGCAAATAGAGGTTTCTCATATACTTCAAACGAGCCCTTCCGCTATATGTATTAGTGTTTTCTGAGTACCACCTCTTGTTATATAACATTTTAATCAGGTTAACCTTAATGCCTCCTTATATTTATTGCCCACCTACTCCGAGTTCACTATCGTCACCTCGCAGTTTTCTGGGGAACTATTTGTACTGTTCAGTCCCTTGAAGAAGTCTTCTTGCCCACAAGATCTTTTTTTTTTTTTTTTTTTTTTTTTTTTTTTTTTTTTTAAATATTTCTTAAACTTACTTTGCACAGTCTGAGGTAAGAGGGTCTGAAGTTGTGCGACCAGTCTGAAAGACAGTGGGCTTCATCGATACAGGCAAAAGCGATGGGCGGCAGTCGGTCAGGCGTAGGGAAAGAACCCTGTGAGAAACCACCTCTTTCTACAACGGCTTCAGGAGAGACCAACAGGAAGTGTATTTTGCCCTCTTTGAGGTCACTGATAACGGTGTCCTTTTGGACTTTGGTCATGTTGGAGTGTAGACAAGCGCCTTTCACTCCAGGGGGTAAGCCAGTAATCTGTTGGAGACAACGACAGAGAAATTTATTATGTCGAGCAAATTAACGCATTTAAAATTGAAAAAAATGCCAATAGAAATTATAAACAGTACTTTAAAAAAAAATATTTAAAAGGGTATTATAGAAGTTACATATAAATAGAGTATGACAGACCATCTTTGTTTTATTTCTTATCCCAAGTTTATATTCGAGGTTTTTTAAGGACACATTTTTAAAGTTATGTTGAAACTTTGAAGATAAAAAAAAATACTCGTACAACTATATTTCTATACCTTTTGTACTTTGTCAAGTATTATTTACGTATGTTTCTATGTCATTTGACCATGAGAGATGATCCTATATTTAAGCATAACTTATTGCAGTGTTCCTAAACTTTTTTCCCCTCACGGCACAACTAGACCATTGCCAGATTTCCGCGGCACACCAAAATTAATGTTCAATTTCTTATAGGCCTGAAATTAACGGATATTTTATACCAAATAATAAAAAATTCAATTGGATTCACTTATCAATCGAGCATAAAGATAAAGAAAAGATGTTTGTTCTAAAATGCCTTTACACTATTTCCTTTTTTCTACACAACTGTTTGTATCCAGTTTAAAGGAGTAATTGTATAATTTATTATTAAAAATTATACTGATTTAAACAAAAGAAAAAATCCCCATACTAAAATCTTGGTGGTTATGATAATCTTTGTCGAAATTGTGCAATAAGATCATTCCTAGATAAATACACGCAGCGGGTCTAAAGCAGCCAAGATTTTTAGTAAACATGTCATAAGGGAGATCACTCTCTTGTTGATATTTATATTTTTTTTAAAAATTGTAAAAAATATGATTTATGTTAGGGGCAATCCATATATTTCAAAAGCAAAAACGGCAAATATTAGATCCCCCTCCCTATTGAGCCTCCTTATGCGTGTTTCCTAACATGTAGCGTAACCCCTATACGGAGACAGTTTGTAGATTAAAAGGACATTTACTAGTCTATGGCAGGGGTCTCAAACTCGCGGCCCGCGGGCCTTTTGAGGCCCGCAAGAGGATATTTTGCGGCCCGCGACATGACAGCAAATTTAGTGTTAATGCGGCCCGCGTGGTTTCCCCATTCTCATATCTATAACGTGACCCTCCACAACGGTTTCAGTCGAACCTCACCGACTAGTCTAATTCTGATATGTATTATAGATTTGGACGTTGATTATAGTGGTAAAAACCGTTTTAAAATCGGATTAAAAGTTTTTAATTTGTAACATTTTATGCAACAAACATGGCCAAAGTGCGATTTTGAGAAAACACGCTTCAAATATGATATATACATATTTCAATTTTTTTTTTATCAGTTAGTGTGTAATGCACGACCATAATTGTTTAAATCGTAGCAATCTGACACAGTATCAAAGAATCTCTATTAAAATTGCCGCTAATATTTACGTGTGAGGGAAATTCCGAACCTGTCAGCTTGGTCACTTGCGCTGTCAGGTCTCTGGCAACAAGCAGCAGGAGGAATAAAAGAAAGCCTATTTCTTGAGAACCCTTAAAGTTTTTGTTATTACTGAACGTTGAATAGATTGTAACATTTTTACTTTATTGAATTTGTAGTCGCTTTTTTTGTGGAATACTTGATGCGGCCCAGTCTCACTCAGGCGTTTCCTCCCGCAGCCCCCGAATGATTGGAGGCTGAGACCCCTGGTCTATGGGACGGTGACGAAGGTAAAGGTGGGGGGGGGGGGCGGTAGCGGTCCGCACTGTGGTATTTTCGAACAGCCGTTGGGTTTTTCATGACCATCCCGGGGTGGCTGGGTGCAACCCCTAGCTATGCCGAAGCTCTGGGATATAAATTATGTATTTGTTTCAAATTAAGGAGAAAAAAAAGGGGAAGCCCCCGAATGATTGGAGGCTGAGACCCCTGGGCTATGGGACGGTGACGAAGGTAAAGGTGGGGGGGGGGGGCGGTAGCGGTCCGCACTGTGGTATTTTCGAACAGCCGTTGAGTTTTTCATGACCATCCCGGGGTGGCTAGGTGCAAACCCTAGCTATGCCGAAGCTCTGGGATATAAAATATGTATTTGTTTCAAAATAAGGAGAGAAAAAAGGGGGTGAGGTGGGTGTAATGTGGATGCATGTTAACAACCTTTATGTTATGTTGTTTTTTATACATCTGCCATACAAACATATTTCCCTTCTTTTTATTTTTTTTGTAGTTTTATCCTACAATTGTGCATCTTAAGGTCCGAATGGCACTCAAATTGAAATTCAGTTTTGTTGTTAAGTGGGATTGGGGTTGGGGCGGGGGGGTGTTAAGCCACATGCGGACAAGTGTAAAAAAGAGAGGGGGTGCGTAATTTGTGCGGATATCCTTTATGAAAAACCCCAACCTCGCTTCTTACTCGTTGAGATGGCGACTTGTCATGCGACCCATTTATTTCAAATATGCTGTGCTATTTAACCTCACACGTTTGTCATCTTCAAACAATTAAAATTATTAAGAGCTATTTGCGATCTAATATGAAACAGTCTTGTGACTAGTGCATCTGGTCTTGCTGATTTTTCAGTTAAAATTGATTAACATGTTTGAATCTTGGAAGACCAGGAAAGTAAGGTTTGAATTGTTTAGATTAACGTAGCAATTTAAAGTAATTTTGATGCATTTTTAAACGCTGTTATTTGGTTCTTCCTATATCTTTTTTTTTTCTTTCTTTTTGCATTAGGACTTAATTTACAAACAATACTACACGCGATTTTGAGTGATCTGGTAATTACCGGTATATATATTGTAGTGTAATTATGCGGTGCAGGTCCGGAATTCCGAAATTGCCACCTAAGTGACGCCTCGGCCTTCATGTTTCCCTGTTGAGCTAAGGAAAGCTGCACTTAATGTTCAGCAAAAAACTCAGCAATCTAAGTATAATGAAAGGAGCGATTACAAAAAACATCAGCCCCCCACCCACTCCGCGCTGTGTCTTTCCGCTCTGGGGGGTAATACAACGCCCACCATTTGATCCATTTACGAAATATAGATTTCCATAACTGCGTGGTTTCTTTTGAACTGGCTCAGCGGGGGCTTCACATCTGGTGGTGGGAAAAGTGGGGGGGGGGGGGGTAAGGGGGAGATGCACCACTACTTCAATGATGACTCAAAGAGATAACTTGATGAATGGGTCATCAAACATGGTTAACAGACTCAAGGACAAAGTTATTTAAACCGTCATAACTTCAGACATTGTACTTCGTGCAGGTTAAATGACCAAGGACTGAAGACCAAATGTATTTCATGTGACACTCCACAGCCCTAAACATAACAGTCCATCGGTGTTAATTGCAAATGCGAATATCTTGTATTGGAACAAAATTGATTGGGTGAGAGGGGGTGCTAATTATTTATTTTGTTTGTATCAATTTTTGTTTTTAATGCTTCCAGCCCCGAGAATGTTTTTTTTCATCCAACACTTGGGTGCCACTTAGTGCAATGGCCAAAAAGAAAGTGCAACATTTTCCAGGTCCTTCCCACTCATAGTTAATATGCCAAGGTTTATGGAGATATCTAAATATTTACTGGTAGGTCAATGGACTGAAATGTTTTCATGTGTACTTTTATGGCCTATTTATTCTAAACAAGCCGTGGCATTCAACCTTACCCCACGTTCCCCCTTTTTTGTTTTTTTTTTTTTTGTTTCGCTATTGACGTCAGCGATTAAATGTGTAGCGCCAATCCTTTCTACCCACCCCTACCCTGGTTTTGCCGAAAATGTTGTTTACTTGTTTACGTTCAAATACGCTCTAATGGGAGTCGCTTAGTCACTTCCTTGTTTGGTCACGTGATGTGAGTAAGCCATCACTAGGCTGCTACACACAACAAAAGATACTTCATCAGTGCTTCCCCAATGTCATGTTAATTAAAAATTTTACCTTTCGTAATATTATGGAATGCAAGCGTTTTTTAAATGCAATACATAAATGTGACAATAAATATACGTCAGTTATGATTAAAGGAAGAAAGTTATTTCAAGAAAAATTTGTGAGCGATATTCAATGGGAACTATCAATACTATTATCGGCAGGATGTTGTTGAGCGCCGTGCGTGCTCATGGCGTCATTTGCGTTATTATTATTGATGCAGGAGTCATTCCCCTTTGTTTATTTTATTGTTAATTTTCATTGGACGAAATGTAGTGTAGTTGTAGTGTGTAGCGGGCTGCTGTTGTCAAGCACTAGTGTGTTGTATACAGTATACCGGAAATCTTACTCGTTTTTACTCACATCACGTGACAAAATAATTGACTAAGCGACTCCCATTAGTTCTAAAGAATGCTTTTACTATTAGGTGACTGACACAATTTCTAGAATTCATTCTCTGGAGGTTATTAATTTACTCGCTATTTATATATTTATATATACATACATATATAATATATAGATATATATATATATATCAGCCGGCAGCTATCCTATTAATAGGAACTGGTGTGTCCGTATGTGCATGATTGCGTGTGTATTAATATTTGTAACTATCGAGGATTATACTGTTTCACTTCATAAGCTTAAAGTTAAAATGGTTTTTTTCTGTACATTTGATTTTGAATTGTCTCTACATTTAATAGTATAATTAAATGGAATAGTGTTCGTATCACTAGATTTGGTATGGTATTTCTTGGCATACTGGGTTTTAGCTTTTGCTAAGTATTGTTTATTTAACGAGACACAACTTAACACAGATTTAATTTTATATTAATTTAAATTTATAAAAACCGTATAACGTAATGTAACCGTACATTTAGCACAATAACATGGTATTTCATTAAAATGGAGCGTTGCTTTCAATTATTACATATACAGTTGAACCTCTCATAACGAGCATAATTCGTTCCAGACTCTTACTCGCTAAGCGAAACACTCGTTAAACGAAACAATTTTTCCCATACAAATGAATGTAAAATACGATAATGCATCCATGCTGAAAAATACTAATTTTTTAAAAAATTTTATTAACATCTATTCAAATAAAATTACTTATGAATTGTTGTGTGAAAGAAAGAGCATATAAAGCCTTTATCCGTCCGATTTTAGATCATGCATCTTCAGTCTGGGACCCATTTACCCAGAAGAGCATTGACAGGTTGGAGGCGGTCCAGCGACGAGCAGCACGCTTTGTCCTAAACCGCTACAGGAATACCTCTAGTGTTGGCAGCATGCTAGAAACACTAGGCTGGTCACCATTGGAGAAACGACGACGACAATCCAGGCTCTCCATGATGTACAAGATAAATAATGGGCTGGTCCACTGTTCCAGTATTAAACAGAAACTCGTCCCTCTCCCCCATAGACAGCGACGAGGCCATGACAGGCAATTCAGGCTCCTACCAGCAAGAAGCCAGTATAGGAGCTGCTCATTCCTGCCCAAGACAATCAGGGACTGGAACCATCTTTCAAAAGGAACGGTTGAGGCGACAACACTAGACACATTTGTGCCTATTGCATCCAGCCTTTAAACCCCTAGTGCATGATTTCCTCATCAACACCAGTAACAGAAACATTGCAAATCCCATCTACATGCATAGGAGCCAAAATGATCAATAAATTGATCGTGGGCCCTTAAACTATAGAAGAAGAAGGAGTGTAACAACTTGGAATACAATTTACATTTGAAACAAAAAACGTCAATTATAAAATGAATTTCTGACCAATAATTAATCTTTTTTAACTATTTGTTTTTGCCAACGCTTCAAAATTTGACGAACATGTGTCACAGCATCATCATTGAATAAATTTATAGCACGAATAGCCACCTCCTTAATAGGGTGATGCTTCTCAATGTACGATGCAACAGTTTCCCATGCTTTCAGCATTTCTCTTATTGCGCTAGAAGATTGTTGCTCTGCTACTTCCTCCTCCATTAATGAGCTCTCCTTCATAATTTCTTGCTGTGAAACACGATGCAACTCCATTAGCTTTTCGGTGGTCAACTCTTGACTGTGCTCTTTCACAAGCTCTTCAATGTCGTTGTTGTCCACCTCGAGTCCCATGATATTGGCCAATGACACAATCTCTTTAACTGTAAACTCCACAGGTACTGTTTCAAAATCACATTCAACAACACTCTCTGACCAAAGTTTTTTCCAAGCAGAAGTGAGGGTCCTCTTGGTAACTACTTCCCAAGCCTTGTCAATCATCTTGAGGCAAGCAAAGATGTGAAAATAATCTTTCCAAAACTCTCTAAGAGTGAGTTTTTTCTCTTCGGTAACTTCAAAACAACGCTCGAAGAGTGTTTCAGAGTAGAGTTTTTTAAAGTTAGAAATAACCTGCTGGTCCCTAGGCTGGAGTAGCGGAGTGGTGTTGTGAGGCAGAAACTGGATATTGATGAAATTAAATTCTTCATGAATATCCGCTTGTAGGCCTGGAGGATGGGCGGGCGCATAGTCCATAACAAGCAAGACCTGGAGAGGAGGATTCATCTCAAGCAAATATTTTTTTTTTTTATGGAAGGACCAAACACTTCATTGATCCAATCAGTGAAAATGTCATGTGTCACCCAGGCCTTCTTATAGGATCTCCACATCACATTTAGTCTGCTCTTCTGGACATTACACTTCTTAAAGGCCCATGGAGTTTCTGAATGGTAAACAAGCAGCGGTTTAATTTTCAAATCGCCGCTTGCATTTGCACCAAATTGCAGCGTGAGGCGTTCTTTCATTGGCTTGGGGCCTGGCAATGCATTCTCTTCTGCTGTTATATAGGTTCGCTTTGGCATTTTTTTCCAGTAGAGGCCCGTCTCGTCACAATTAAATACTTGTTGCAGCAGGTAACCCCCAAGATCTATGAGCTTCTTGAAGTAACTGATGAAGTTGTCTGCTACTTTTGTGTCCGAGCTTGCTGCTTTACTGTGCCTCACAACCCTGTGGATTCCGGTTCTTCTCTTAAACTTCTCGAACCATCCATGACTTCCCTTGAATTGTAGTTCTTTTTCGGCAGTAAATGATCCTGGTGTTTTCTTAACGAGGTCAGCGAAAATAAGTTTCGCCTTCTCACAAATAATGTTTTCGTTAATAGTGTCGCCTTGTAATCGCTTCTCGTTTATCCATATTAGAAGCAACCTCTCAACATCATCAAGAATACGTAACCGTTTCGCAGACATTCTTGACACTCCCTTTGAAGCATCCATCTCCTTAATTTTGTTTTTGTTCTTGAGAATAGTGCTGATCGTTGCTGTTAACCGATTGTATGTGCGCCCTAGATTAGCCACGTTCACACCTTGTTCTCGCTTTTCAATGATTTCACGTTTCATTTCAACAGTTATTTTTTCTCTCTTATGATTGTCTTCTTGTGGTTTTTTCTTCGAAGAAATTTTAGCACAGGTTAATACACCTTGCACATAAAAAAATTACGAATACTGTCTGAATACAAAATTTGTAAAAACTGGTGATCACACAAGAAAACAATACGCTAACAGACCGAGTGCTAAACACAGACTAATATGCATTGGCGCGGAATGGGAGTCGCTTAGTCACTTCCTTGTTTGGTCACGTGATGTGAGTAAGCCATCACTAGGCTGCTACACACAACAAAAGATACTTCATCAGTGCTTCCCCAATGTCATGTTAATTAAAAATTTTACACACGTGATGTGAGTAAGCCATCACTAGGCTGCTACACACAACAAAAGATACTTCATCAGTGCTTCCCCAATGTCATGTTAATTAAAAATTTTACCTTTCGTAATATTATGGAATGCAAGCGTTTTTTAAATGAAATACATAAATGTGACAATAAATATACGTCAGTTATAATTAAAGGAAGAAAGTTATTTCAAGAAAAATTTGTGAGCGATATTCGATGGGAACTATCAATACTATTATCGGCAGGATGTTGTTGAGCTCCGTGCGTGCTCATGACGTCATTTGCGTTTTTATTCAATATTGATGCAGGAGTCATTCCCCTTTGTTTATTTTATTGTTAATTTTCATTGGACGAAATGTAGTGTAGTTGTAGTGTGTAGCGGGCTACTGTTGTCAAGCACTAGTGTGTTGTATACAGTATACCGGAAATCTTACTCGTTTTTACTCACATTACGTGACAAAATAATTGACTAAGCGACTCCCATTCCCGGCTCACAAATGAATGTCGGGAAAAGGGAACTTCCCCTTTCTGCGTAACTCGTTATGCGAAATGTCGCTCGTTAAGGGAGAAACTTCTTCACAATTTGTGTTTGCTCGTTATGCGAAATACTCGTTATGAGAGGTGCTCGTTATGAGAGGTTCCACTGTATATCATAATATTATTGTTTATTCCTTTACGGATCATCTGGAGAGATAGTAAGCATTAGATTGCGTTTTGAAGGAGCTCTTGCAACTATCAATGGACGCAAACTTCCTGTCCATCAACAAGTGTCGCGGTGTTGCTTTCATCTCCACAGTGTTGATTCGGAGAACATTTCGGCTAGGGGTGTGCCGGATCCGTTTTTTCCAACCGGATCCGGATTTTCTTATGCGAAATCCGCCGGATCCGGATTCCGGTTTCTCCCGGATTCCGGATTTTGGTACTATTGGTAGATACTTCGGTAAGTCAAGGTGGACTACTACTTTTTGTGTATGGGAATTCGCAATCGGCGCCAAAAAATCCGAGTTTTTAATTTTCCGATGTGTGTGTCTATTTATTATTAAATTAGTACTTTCGATATATATTTGAGTTCCGTTCCATTTGGATAAGTGTCTTACGAGAGACGCCATGTTTCTACGCGTTCGCAGCAGGTCATGCAGCTCGCTCAACCTAATTTCGCCATGGGGTTGGCCACGCCCCCCTTTTTAATGGCGGAAGTTGACGATACTTAGGAAATATTAATTTATTATCACTATTTACATCAAAATAATTGATAACTTGTGTTTCAGAATGCATTTAAAGACATTTAAACTGGAATGTTTTAATTTGAGCTTTAACAACCCGGTAGAATCCATATTATAAATGATCAGAATTTACCGTGTGCAACACGTTGTCATTGGCAACCATTCACAGCCACTTGCATAACTGTATCGTAGTACTACCTCAGAGTTTCATTCATAAGAGTTTGCCGTGTGCAAAAACTATTAAACCATTGGTCAGGGAAAGCTTTAATTAATTATTCATGTGCCAAAGTTGAAAGTTTAAACTAAGTCTAAACAGTATTTTAGTGATAAGGCAGGGAATGCGTTGCCTTATATAAACTATATAGTCATTGCGCATGACGGGATTGGTGGAATGAGATCACAGAATGTGGAGATGCAGTCCATGTTAAAAAATGACAAACCAAGTCGTACTTTAAAAATTCATAACTTTAAAACTACAACAGCTAAAAATATGATTTTGGTGTTATAATTCTTTAAAAAATTACATCTTTTCAACTATGCCATTGGTTTATTTTTACAAAAAGTTTAAATTTTCTTATCAAAGTCCCTACACTATTGGCCACTATTAGCGGTGCTGACTCTAGCCTCTGGTATGTACGGAATATTAAACATTAAACAAGCTCAACGCTCGAAACAATCGATTAATGTATCGTGATCGTGTGGAATTCGGGAAAGAGAATTACTTTTATTTCAGATTATGATCCGGTGAGTCACAAAATCTGGCAAATTCCGAAATCCGGTATATTCCGGATTCCGGAATCCGGTTGTTCCGGATACATGTAAATCCGGCGGAACCGGATTTCACCGGATAGTGCAAAATCCGGCGGAACCGGATTCCGGACCGGGGTCCGGCACACCCCTAATTTCGGCGAGTGCCACAGCAACTAACTATGAAGGAAGTTGTTCATTTCTGAGACTAGGCACGTATTACTATTCGTACGGAGTGCCACATCATCACAAAAATAAAGGACCTGCGACCTACATTACTAATAGCTTGGAATTTAGAAGAATGCATCTCGCAGAAATGACACACAGAAGGAAAAATAAAGTCAATTTAATGAAAGTTTGTAGGCTCATTTGGATATTGTATACGCTGAAACTTTGGTCATGATAAACCTACATAAAAACAGAGAATTCCTTCAGGCACACAAAAAGAGACAGAGAGCGAGGGCGGGAGGGAGGGAGGGAGAGAGAGAGAGGTAGAGAGAGAGAGAGAGAGAGAGGGGGGGGAAGATAGAGAGAGAGTCGTATCATGGGTTCGGTTGACCTGGTGTTGGTTTGAAAAGACAATTATCTAAAACGACTGTTGGTGAAAGAAAGAGGCAAGGCAAATGAGACTGAGCAGAATCAACAAGCGGCGACTAATGTGAAGTTCAGCAGCAGCAGTGTACGTGAAATAGACACCAGAAGCGATGCTGATGAGGACAAACTCCTATTCAACAGGCTGCTTTTCATCCAAAGCAAAGAAGGCCAATCAATATTGTCGGTCATGGTTTAGCAGCTCGTTTAACGGAACCAAAGTCAGTGACAGGAGTGAAGCATTCATCATTTGCAGCTGCAGTTGAATCACTTGTAAATAGTCCTAGCAATCGAACAAGTAATCGGAAGAGCCAGACACAAGAACCGTGGAAAAAGTAGCCAAAGAGATTCAAGCATCATTTGGTCCGACTTGTCCACCATCAGGACATTGTGATGGGAAAACATTGCCTGCTTCAATGTCGAAGGAGCTGGTTAGCCGCCTTGCCGATCCCGGTGTTTGGAAATAGAGCAATGAAGTTGTCAGGGTACCATCATGGCCAAATGGGTGCTGGGTGGTCGAGTAGTATAACCTGAGCAAATCTCAAGTTGGTGGTCTGGAGTTCGATTCCAGCCAGACCCCAGTCAAGCAAAAAACACCACCAGCACCCAGGGTGGATGGGACTCGTTAGCCTTGGATGGCAACTCATCTAAGAGAAGGAAACTCTGAAATCAAACCCGGAGATGGAGTCCCGAAAGGCGGATAACATGGGTGCAATGAAACATTCCGACAACTCCTGCGTCGTCACTGGTCCCAAGCTGTATCATCCAATGATATTCCCTTGGGTTATCCAGCGGCGTGGAGACAGGCGATTTGCTGTTGGGAACCAGCTTAATCCTTGAAGAATATTCCCAGGCCATGTGGATTTCGTCCTCCGAAATCCACTCCATCGTCACATTGCACGGACGGATGCCAGCAATTGCCAAATGGCAGAGGCGACTTCCATGTTCAATCTGGCTAATCGCATTAAATTTCACGTGATTTGACACCACAGCTAAACACTGGATTTCATGCCTGCGGCTGCATTCTTTTGTAGGAAAAGCTCGGCAGGGATTTGATCAGGTTAATACGCAGACATCGCATCATGGAACTAATATTTGCTAAGGTGTATGTATGTTACACTGATAGGACCAATTTTTGAACGACCAAATGTCAAGTTGTTCCAGAGATTTGGTGACTACTGGAGCTCTACTGACCGGTCTAACTACAAAAGTGGACTAGATGTAGATTTCATTGCGTCGACTCAGTCCGGCTCGGAATGACATCATTCACTTCATTCGACACCATCCAATAGTTTTGCAGCCCAGGAATGATTATCGTGAGCTTCTACAACTGTCGCTTGAAATTTCTCTGAGCATGTTGCAGGGCCGACTTAGATATTCAGACTCCCGGCACTTAACACCCAGCTCCATGGATGACGACATTGATTTACAGTCTAAACAATTTCTTGTTTCGCTCCCAATTCCGACTGACTACAAGTGACCTGTCATCTCTGGATTCTTCAACGCTTTCGTAATAAAGATCTATTTCAAAACCGGTTTATATGCACGCGTGTCTCGTCTGCTCCACAAAATGATCTGGGTCTACTCTGTGAGTTAGAGAGCTATAAGAAAATGCACGAAGCTGTTGCTAAAACTGCAATAAATTCATTTCAAGTTTATATAGCAGGCTCACTTTTGTTTCCATTTCATCCCATGAACTATTTTTTTTTTTTTAATAATTTTTTTTTGGATTAACATTTGAAACAAATGGATGGAAGAAATAACGAAAGAAATAAATCAGGGTCTAACAGTTAAAGTAAAATTACCCGGGTATGGTTGAAAGAGTTTACCAGACAGAAAACGAAATGATTTACATTTACCTGATCTTCCATGAGAGAGACGAGGGGGGAGATAACCAGAGTGATGGCCTTCAGATGGGTGGCGTAGAGATACGCTGGAAGTTGATAGCACAAACTTTTCCCGCCTCCTGTCGACAAAACCACAAGGGTAGACAAACCTGGTAAGGAAAGAACAAAAAAAAGGCAGCGCAATTGGTTCATGGTTCATGCTTATCACCCTTTACGGAACGAGTAGTTCCCAAAAAGCGTGCAGGAATCGAACAAAAAGTACCTTTTCATTAAAAGACCTTAAATCTTTGGAAAAACAAGGATGAAATCGTGACGTGCAGAGAAGGCGAAAGTTTGGTTTGGTTTGAAGGTGATTGTGTAAAACATGTCTTTAAAAAATCTCGGAATCAAACTATTAATTTAAATTTAGAATTGGTGATTGTTCTCATCCCGTTAACTGTATAACCCACTACGTGGAAACCTGAAAGAAATAGAAGGCGATATCAGCGAAATTGAAATTGTAACTATTAAGTGCAGCCCCCTGGCTAAAGACATAATGTTAGCTTTTAAAAACTAATTTATGTCAGCAAAAAGAAAAGTTAAACGCTTCAACATGTATTTCTTAATCAATAAAAAATAATTAGTGGACAAGACGTCTTAGGTGTCCATTTGAACAAAAAGTATAGGGAAAGCAGGAGTCACGGTCGAAGTCGAAGTAGAGAAAAGACGAATAAAGTGAGACATGTGCAGTGTATTTCTCATTAGCAACATGAACTATAGGTTTTCTTGCATTAAGCAAAGAACTAAATATGCTTCAAATTTTTCAGTGTCGATGGCTTTCCTATACCCAATGTTAAACATCGTTGTGACATCAAATGAGACAGACAATCTAGAGATTATTCATAAATTTGATTTCCCGAAAGTAGTAACAGCTGCAATGAATTCAAATGAGAGAATGGACGCTGAACGGAAAATGCCTTGAACGCCATTAACACACACGCCACCCCACCCCCACCCCCCCCCCTTCTGGGGCCGCCTGACCTCCAGTTCCAGCACTTTTGAATAATGGCATCACGAACAAGGCGCGCTTTATAATTAGTGTAGTGCCATAACCGTTCTTAAACGTTGTTTAAACACAGCAGCCGCAGACAATTTTCTGGAGAGCGTCAGTGGCGGATCGAGAAAAACCAAATATGACAATCATTTTTATCAGGACAGTGGATGTGGTGATTTTACTATGCATTTGAGGGTTCTCGTTTAATGGGGTGTTCTTATCCCTGGCAAACGGGAATAAAGTATTCCGCATTCCGGGATTTGCCGATGTAATTAGCTTAGTTAAAAATGTATTGTAAATTTAGTTAAACTATAAAATAGGTTATTGATTTTTATAGTTCTTTAATTTTTATTGTCATTTAATGAATTTTTTAAAATGTTAAGGTTAGTTGAGAGGTTTGTCGCTTGCTACCGGTAACTTCATTTTCTACGGTTTGTCCATTAGCAAGGATCAATAGCCAATAAATACGCTTATTAAACCAAGACACTGCCTGTAGAAAAAAAGCTCAACACTTCATGAATTTTGCCTTCGTTACGAGTATCCAAGTCTAGTTTCGAATCTGTCACGAAATATTTACAAGCTAATGTTTATTTTTAAATGGATTGCTTCGTATATAAAAAAATAAGAATATTAATGCATGTTTCTATATTTGTGTATGTCCTATTAGGTTGATTTAGTTTGGGTTTGTTAACACTACATAATATAAGGTACAGTCGAACCCGGTTATGTGGACGGTAGAGATCGACCAAAAGTGATTTCTGATTTCGGCCAAAACCGGAAAAAGGCCCAAAGTTTAAAAAAGGACTTTCGGCCGAAACCAGGCCGAAAGTTGAAAAATGAGTTTCGGCCGAAACCGAAAGCTTAAAGAGACTTTCGGCCGAAACCGAAGCCAAAGCCGAAACTGAAAAATGTAGATATTTTGACATTCGTTCACGCATACATTCTGAGCTTTAGTCACTTTTAAAATCTTCTTTTAAGCCTTTTTACCCAGTCTGGGGCATAGGCCATCCACAAAAATCCTTCATTCATCACGGTCCTGTGCCTTCCTTGACAGTTGTTTCCAGGTGTAACCAATATTTTGCGTGTCTGCTTCTAGCTCGCGTCTCCATGTATTCTTTCGCCTTCCTCTCTTTCTTTTTCCTTGTGGATTACATGTTAGGAATTGTTTAGTGGTTGCTATCTGGGGGTTTTCAGAGAGTATGTCCTATCCATCTCCATCTTTTATTTAAGTTGTCTTTGTCAATGGGCACCTCGTGAGTCCTTTCTAGTAGATCTATGTTGGTGATAATATTTGGCCTATTTATTTTCAGGATCTTTCTAAGGCATGTGTTTATGAAGGTATGTCCTTTCTGCGTAGTGTTGCCTATGAGAATGTCAGGGCATTCTGCACAACATTTGTCTTATGGTTCTTAGAGACACCTCTTCCATTTCCCAACATGCAAAGTACTCATGGACTCGGGCACACCATTCAGTAGTAACTTAGTAACTTAGTAGTAAGTATACTGATGCCATTGCAAAGCTACAGAAAGAATTTGATCACATTTTTTAGACTTCAAAACACAGACAGCCACTTTGCAGCTTTTTGCTGACCCTTTCTCCTTTAACGTGCAAGATGCCCCGCGCTGGGAGGTGAATGGAAAAACAGACAGCGTGCGCATTTTATTGCACTACCCTCTACTTTCCCTGAGACTTCCAGGTTATTCAAGCGGATCATGTGACTTTTTGAGAGTCCCTGTCTGTGTGAAAAAGCTCTTTTCCACTATGCACTTTAACAAGTCAAAGTTCAGGGCCAAACTTACTGATAATATCTTCAAGCTATACTGAGGGCCTCAGTTGCTTCCTCACTCAAGCCAAAGTTGCTCAGCTGTGTAAAGAGAAGCGCTGTCAGGTCTCTGGTAACAGTGAGTAGGTGGAAGAAAGTGAAGCCTAGTTCTTGAGAACCCTTAATGTTTTATTTGTTATTTATAAAGGTTGAGCAGATTGTAGCAGTTGCACTTTAATGAATTTGTAATCGCTTTTTGTGGGGAATACTTGATACGGCCCAGTCTCAATCAGACTCTACCTCCTGCGGCCCCCCGGGTGATTTGAGTTTGAGACCACTGATCTAATGAATTATTTGTTTTTTTACCATTTTAATATAAAGCAATTTAAATTTCTTTAAATTGTTATAAATCAGTATGGTAGGAAAATATTTGGAAAAAGGCAGGGGGGTGGGGATTAATGCAAAATAGACCCTTGAGTGCCTATGCTTTTATAATATAATTACAACCTAGAACACATTCCTACAATAATTATTGTAACTCTAATAGAGCCAATTGCCAGCTAAATATATGTTATTAAGGCTATAAAAATATCACCACATTGTTTCGCTGTTTTCGTCATAATAATGCTTTGTGTTTACATAAATAGCTTGCAAGATATCACTGTATTAATATTTAGCCTAGTAACAACGCACTAGTCTTTCTGTGCTGGCGACGTAATCATTTCTTTCGACACCCAACCTGCCCCTGCCCCCCCCCCCCCAATTGGTGGGGTATTTTTTTGTAACCGGGCCTCTTAAATTTTTTTTCCGCCGGTTCTCCCCGGAGACTCTCGCAAAAGATGTAAATTTTCGCCAAAATAATATAAGTAATATCACCACATTGTTTCGCTGTTTTCGTCATAATAATGCTTTGTGTTTACATAAATAGTTTGCAAGATATCACTGTATTAATATTTAGCCTAGTAACAACGCACTAGTCTTTCTGTGCTGGCGACGTAATCATTTCTTTCGACACCCAACCTGCCCCTGCCCCCCCCCCCAATTGGTGGGGTATTTTTTTGTAACCGGGTCTCTTAAATTGTTGTTCCGACGGGTCTCCACGGAGAATCTCGCAAAAGATGTAAATTGTCGCCAAAATCATATAAGTAAACAGATCTGCAGTAGGCTTATTACATAATTATAATAAGAACCCGTGATACATGCACACTTATAAAACCAATACGGCGGCAATACGGTTATTTACATGTGCTTGAAATTTCTTTATGTACACGGTGTGCGTTTATAAAGGAGATGTAGATGCACGTGTTTTTGGAGGGGTTTGGTTTTGTTTACACAACAGCGCCACTTTTTCCGGATTATTCCGTTTTCCGGATTATTCCGTTTTCCGGATTATTCCGTTTTCCGGATTATTCCGGAATTCCAGATTCGCGAGGCTAAATATTTTGCAGCTCCGGATTCGCGAGTTTTTATTTTCTCTCGCTCTGGATTCGCCAGTTCCGTTGATTCAAATACGGATTCTGGGTTTTAACAAAAACAACAAAAAAAACTGTAAGAATGCTTGAAAGCCTATTAGCGACAAGCGGGTTCGCTATAAATAGAACAGATACTACGACCTCTCTCTTTTGTTTGCAAACCTCTCGCTCCTCGTTTCTTGCTTTGCCAAGTTAATTGCGCGGACAACGATATTCTCATCTCATTTCAATTACTACAGTTTGAAGTAGGTACGTTTCTGTTGTATATAATTTTTAAAAGCCGGCGATTGATCATGGGGATCCAGATAACCGAGGTTAAGTGACAAATTTGCCGTCTTTTGTGCTCAAGATATCAGGCGACATAAAAGAATCGACATAACCGAGGAGAAAATGCTAAGACAAAGAGAGAATTAGGCGGTTCCATTCCAAAAAATCGACATAACAGGGTTGGTCTGTTTACAGAGGTCGAGATAAAGTTGAGATAAGTGAGTTCGACTGTAGTTTGACGCATGAACATCTTTGGGATACTCAAGTGATAAGAGCCATGTTCTAAGCTCATGGTGGGTGACCCGTGTAGAGATTTCAGTAAGGCAACGGCCTGCAACAATATTCCAAGAGACATATTGATTATTATTATTAGTTGCTTTTTAATTTTTTTTTTCTATAAAGTATAGAGTCTAGTCTTACACATTCACTCAATGCATCAAATATGTCGTGGATTACATTTCTTTCATTTCCAAGAATTTACCCTCTGTCTAAGACTTTTTTTTTCTCAATATGTCGAGGTAAGGGCCGTTTCGCTTGAATATAAATGTAGTCGGGACCAACGTTCCCTTTAAGCAGCGCGGCTAACTCACAGACGCCGTGCAGCAGTTTTGAGTATCCGCGCAGCAAATTGGTATACAAATAAATTCGAACAGATAAGCTGCACTCTGCAGTCGGATTTATACAGTTTTTATTACATAACATCCACGTTTTAAATTTGATTCGGATATTTTAAGATTTTGTCTTATACTTTTTGCTTAAAACTATTGATTTACATACTTGCCGATACACATCGGATCAAGCTAGCCTCGTTCTGAGCCACCGCTGTAATTCAAGTAAATTTCGTGGCGCATGCTGCGCAGTGAATGTGTATAAAGTAAATCAATCACATACCTCTAATTTATAATAAATTTAGTAGCTAATTATTTTTAATAATGTTTTAACCGTTATGTCTAAACGTCAGTCAAACGAACTGTCGGTCATTGATTGCTAAGAAAAAGTGTAGATCAAATTTTTAATTTTAAAACGGAATGGCTCACTGAATTTGTGCACGCATTACTACCAGATTCGTCGTCAGAGAGGACTGTCAAGCTGGGTGATATTTTTAAATATCGTGAAATTGATGATGATGTTGTCTGTGAAACGTGCCTCAAAGCTAATGCAGGTGGTGATTTCTCCACATGGAAAAGGTGGGAGGCTTGGAAGATGGATTATATTAAACGACATATCAAGCAAAACTACAACCAGATGCTCTACAGAGACTTCGTTCTAGACAGTCAGGAGGTGTTCTGCGAATGATTACAGAAAGTGTCGCTGAGACAAGAAGCAGCACAACGTAAAAGTGCTAAAGAAGACCAGATTAAAATTTTGATTGACAACGTACTCTTGGCTATCAACATGAACACATCTATGAAAGCGGTTCAATCCACACACAACCCTATGGCTAGGTATGCCCAAGTCCAGATAGCTGGCGCAGTAAGAATTACGCTTTTGAGCTTGTTGACTCTATCCAGTCTATGGTGAAGGATGTTATTTTTAGTCAACTTCGCAATGTAAAGTTCCACACATTAACAGTGGATGAGAGCACTGACAAAAGTGTTGATCTTATACGCAAAGTTTCGGCCATATTTAAGAGACAGTGCTTGTTGGAATTTTGTCTCAGTCGGCATGTGACAGTAAATCTGTGGAATCAGCATTAACAGCGTTTTATCAAGAGAATTTACTAAACATACAGAAAATGGTTATGTTTATCTCTGATGGTGCATCGGTTATACTAGGCAAGAACGATGGAGTTGCAGCAATTCTTCGCCAACGTAACAACATTGCGTTGCTCGTCGTGAAGGTTAAGCCATCGATGATGCTTGCAAACATATAAGTTTAATGTCAGACATTGAAACATTCCTTAGGAGAGTGTACACATTGTTCAGTAGGGCGACGGTACGGAAAGTCAAGTTTACCGAAGTAGCTAAGGTGTTGGGATATGATTGCGTAGCCGTTAGATCATTGAATGAAATCAAAACCATCATCAGGACATTAATAACATATAGTGAGACACGATCAAAACCCCGACTAGGATTTTCGCGGCACTTTGCTTTACGAGCATTGCTAAGAAACATACAAGTGTTGACTGAATACTGTGAGGAGCAGGTGGGCTTGTATAATGATCTAGTACATAAGTGATGTTCGAAGAAACTAAGGGATCCGCAGTTTCGAACTGCACTGGTTGTCTTTGATGAAGTTGTTGGTGAACTTGCTGAATTATGCAAGCTGCTACAAAGACAATATCTTACGACCAATGAGACATACCAGCTTGTAAAATCGAGGATCGCTTAGCTACGTACTGACCTTAGTAAATATGGACACTGGTCCGAAGAGGTTGCTGAATTGCTTGCAAATGACGAGGATATAACCATGAGTTCCATCCTAAAATTGGTTGAATGTTTATGTTTGCACCTGGACTATCGTTCCCCTAAAGTGAGTTGATGCAATGGCGAATCTTTGAGATATCAGATACAATCGACACTTCAGATTTTAATGTTGGCCAACAAGAACTTGCAGCACTGGTTTCTAGATATGCGGCATTCCTGGAAAACTATGATGACATTCTGCCGAAAGTTAAGGATCAGTGTCGTAGCTTAAGGTTCGTGCTTGCAGAAAAAATGAAATGTGGGTTGATACAGACTTTCGACGAGATGGTTCGATTTGTAAGAAATGAGCAGCAATTCGGCGACGTTGCCATTCTGTTGGATATTGGTGCTACATTTCTTGCATCAAGTGCCGATTGTGAACGTGGATTCAGCCGAATGAATAATTTAAACATAAAATCTAGAAATAGGCTGAAAGTGTCACATTAAGACATGCTTATGATGATTCAATCGTATCAGAATGGTGGACATCAGCTCAACCTTGACGATGTGTATAAAAGATGGATATCGTTCAAAGACAGATGCCAAGAGTACCCCAAGAAACGAGTCCATCAAATGACTAGCGGCCATTGGTGGAGGGTGCGTTGGAATTTAGTTGCTTGACCCAACGAAGGGATAAATAATAGAAATAAATATAGCTTTGATTGAACTATTGTGACATTTCTGATTTTAGTTATTTAACTATAGTTCCTTTATTTATTTATATAAAAGTTTTTGCACTTAAGTTCATTTACGTATAATGTGTGTGCGTGTGTGGTGTGGGGTGTGTGTGGTGTGTGTGTTTGTGCTTGTGTGTGTGTGTGGTGTAGGGTGCGTGGGGTGTGTGTGGTGTGTGTGTTTGTGCGTATGTCTGTGTGTATGTGTGGTGTGGGTTGTGTGTGGTATGTGTGTTTGTGCGTGTGTGTATGTGTGGTGTGGGGTGTGGTGTGCGTGTGTGTATGTGTGCTTGGGGCTGTAAACTTTTGCACACACACAAAATTGATGCTATAAAACTTTGCACACAACTGTATGATTTTGCACAACAACCAGCAAACCTTAGAGGGAACATTGATCGTGACTCGAGAACGTTAAAGACAGTCAATGTTGGCGACAAACTTTTTAGACACAGCTGTTTTACCATTATATTGGGAAGTTAAACTAACTCATTTTAAGACATACGGACACCAAAATTTAAGTCTCGTAACAAACCGGAGGTTGAACGAACCAATTTTAAGACACACAGACACGAACACAAAATTGTCGTAACAAATCGGGAGTTAAACGAAATAATTTTAAGACACGCAGACACAAACATAAAAGTGTATAGATGAGTTTCTTATCTCCCAAAAGCATGGCTCAAATGTAATACACCGCTGTTGATTTCTCCATTCACGTGCATGCTGGTGTTTATTTTAGGAAAATAATCTCCAAATCCAGACCAATTGTGTGCACTGATGTTTGTTTTAGATTGTAAAAAGATAACATAACGTATTTTGTTTATTTTCCTAAAAATTGTAAGCATCATTGCCTTTATTTCGTATTCATGACTCGCAGAGCCGTGTGAAGGTTGGGGGTGAGGGGACTCGCCCCTGATGCCAAAATCGTCTTTAAATAGAAACTTAATAACAGAATTAAACTTTAAAATAACAGGTACGCCCAAAACTGTGCCAACATCGTCTTATCCAGGCAGCACTTATATCTATACATTTGACTAGCCTTTCCCGCGCTGATTACTTAGAGACTAATTAATTTAGCAAACTACAATGAGAGTTGACCTGCGTTTTTTCATTATTTATTGTTGAATTTATTTCAGATTTTTCCACATCATTTTTTTAAAGCCAGCGACTGAATTACATTTTGTGCGTTTGTATGTAATAAAACTATATTAGTTTCCGAGTTTATCAAGTATAAGCCCAAATTAATTTAATAATGTCTCCTGAAATTACCGAAGTCAAGTGTCCAGAAATTGTAGACTTATTTAACACTACGAACATTTTAGCGAAAACAGTTGCTTGTGGAGTGGAGGATATGGGAGACAATATCATGTACCAACTGTGACAAAATTAGCGGAGGATATGGGAGACAATATCATGTACAAACTGATACACAATGAGTGGTGGATATGGGAGACAATATCATATACCACCTGAGCCAAAATGAGTGAAGGATATGGGAGACAATATCATATACCAACTGAGACACAATGAGCCGTGGATATGGGAAACAATATCATGTACCAACTGAGCCGAAATGAGTGTTGGATATGAGAGACAATATCGTGCACCAACTGGAACACAATAAGTGGAGGTTCGTTTTCAATTGTCTCAATTATTGTCTGTGTCTTAACTTCTAACTCAAATGAAAATGGATTAACCCTACTTACCCCACTTCCTTACAGTCAAGTGGCTAAGTTGTGAGAATGTTTTCTCTAAAAAAAAATTAACTGAGACTGAAATTTTCTTGAATTAAAAAAACCGCCCTGTCACTTAGAATAGTGGATGGGTTCGGAAATTAGATTTTTCTTTAGACTTAACGAAATACCAATTGACTCTTAGATTGCAAGGCAAAACCAAGCTGGCATAGGATGTGAAGGAATTTCGACAAAAAAGTAATTCTTTTCGAATCCCAGCTGATGACGTGTAGCTTCACTCAATTCCCTGAAGTGAAAGATTCGCTCAGGAACCAGCAAGTCCATTCGGCTAATTCCCAGGCGAGTTTATGCTGTGATAGCTTTCGATCTGGGTACCAGTCTATAATAATTCACCCTAAACAAGTTAAATTTTGTTGTATCAATCTTAAATAAAAATGATGTCCTGAAAGACTGATACAAAGAAGGAAACCTGATAGACTTCTTTAAGTGGCTCCCAGTCAATAAATGTGATCCATTATAAGCTTTCCTCATATCTGCTTTTGGCACTAACTACTTTTGGGAGAAGACACCACTACCTAAATGTGTGAGAAGATACCATCTAACTAATGTGTGAGAAGACACCACTACCAACTTGTGTGAGAAGACACCACTACCAACTTGTGTGAGGAGACACCACTATCTACTTGTGTGAGAAGACACCACTACCTACTTGTGTGAGAATTCACCACTACCTACTTGTGTGAGAAGACACCACTACCAACTTGTGTGAGGAGACACCACTACCAACTTGTGTGAGAAGACACCACTACCAACTTGTGTGAGGAGACACCACTATCTACTAGAGTAAGAAGACACCCCTACCTACTTGTGTGAGAAGACACTACTACCAACTTGTGTGAGGAGACACCACTATCTACTTGTGTGAGAAGACACCACTACCTACTTGTGTGAGAATTTACCACTACCTACGTGTGTGAGAAGACACCACTACCAACTTGTGTGAGAAGACACCACTACCAACTTGTGTGAGGAGACACCACTATCTACTAGAGTAAGAAGACACCCCTACCTACTTGTGTGAGAAGACACCACTACCAACTTGTGTGAGGATACACCACTACCAACTTGTGTGAGAAGACACCACTACCTACTTGTGTAAGGAGACACCACTACCTACTTGTGTGAGAATTCACCACTACCTACTTGTGTGAGAAGACACCACTACATACTTGTGTGAGATGACACCACTACCTACTTGTGTGAGAATTCACCACTACCTACTTGTGTGAGAATTCACCACTACCTACTTGTGTGAGAAGACACCACTACCTACTTGTGTGAGAAGACACCACTACCTACTTGTGTGAGAAGACACCACTACCAACTTGTGTGAGGAGACACCACTATCTACTAGAGTAAGAAGACACCCCTACCTACTTGTGTGAGGAGACACCACTATCTACTAGAGTAAGAAGACACCCCTACCTACTTGTGTGAGAAGACACCACTACCAACTTGTGTGAGGAGACACCACTATCTACTTGTGTGAGAAGACACCACTACCTACTTGTGTGAGAAGACACCACTACCAACTTGTGTGAGAAGACACCACTACCTACTTGTGTGAGAAGTCACCACTACCTACTTGTGTGAGAAGACACCACTACCTACTTGTGTGAGAAGACACCACTACCTACTTGTGTAAGGAGACACCACTATCTACTAGAGTAAGAAGACACCCCTACCTACTTGTGTGAGAAGACACCACTACCTACTTGTGTGAGAAGACACCACTACCTACTTGTGTGAGAAGACACCACTACCAACTTGTGTGAGAAGACACCACTACCTACTTGTGTGAGAATTCACCACTACCTACTTGTGTGAGAAGACACCACTACCTACTACTTGTGTGAGAAGACACCACTACCTACTACTTGTGTGAGAAGACACCACTACCTACTACTTGTGTGAGAAGACACCACTACCTACTACTTGTGTGAGAAGACACCACTACCTACTTGTGTGAGAAGACACCACTACCAACTTGTGTGAGAAGACACCACTACCTACTTGTCTGAGAAGACACCACTACCTACTTGTGTGAGAAGACACCACTACCTACTACTTGTGTGAGAAGACATGTTCTAAATTGAACTAGGTCAAACCTAGCTACATAGCAGCTTCATTTGAAGAGCACTTGCACACGGTTCGTTTGTTATTTATTGTTTAGATAATCAGTACTAACTTAGAGCGTCAATTTATTGGGATTATCTCAGAAAAGAAACAGTTTTACACCTCTCAATGATGGAAAAAGGGCGACTGTGCATTTCAAAAGATTTTTTATCTAATATCATTGTATTTTGGAATCTCAATTAAATCAATGTAGTCTATGTCAGAAAAACCTAAATTTAATCCTTCATGCTGCATTATGACTGAATGCATATTTAAACCAATACAACATTTTACAATTATACACATTTAAAAACAAGACATCTATAGTATTTCTCAAGCGTAGAAATCGGCATCAATAAATTATATGGTGACAGTAATGACTTAGTTATCATTTTGATTTGGTAAACGCTGGGGGGGGGGGGGGGGGGGGGGGGGGGGCACGCTGGTAAATTTTGGGCAGAATGGGGAACAAATTAATTTTTATATCTTTCGGCCCTAACTTTAAGAGAAAGAATTCGGCTTGAATGGCATTAGCTTAGGTATCTGTGATCAAGTGGATGGTCTGTATCATTAAAAACTGATTTTGTTTTACAACAGCCTTTTCCTTCCAATAGTTCTTCAAGTGAAGGATGTTAAGTTTGTCTGATGTTTATAGCTTTCTTGATTAGTCGATTAAATCGGTGTTTGTTGACACACGATGAATTTCCACACCAGCAGGTAAAGTTCAGTACGCTTCCAACTGTTGCAATATAATTTTTTTTTAATGTGTTATATACTCCAATAACAAAAAAATAACCCACCTTGAATCTGACACTATCAAGCCGCCACCGGAACCTGGCGAGATATTCTAACTCATCATAACAGGCTCTACGATCCAAGCAATACTGAATGTACCGAGCAATACTGAATGTACAGAGCAATACTGAATGAACCAAGCAATACTGAATGTACCGAGCAATACTGAATGTACCGAGCAAAACTGAATGTACCGAGCAAAGTTTAATGTACCGAGCAATACTGAATGTACCGACCAATCCTGAATGTACCGAGCAATACTGAATGTACCGAGCAAAACGGAATGTACCGAGCAAAACTGAATGTACCGAGCAAAACTGAATGTACCGAGCAAAATTGAATGTACCGAGCAATACTGAATGTACCGACCACTACTGAATGTAATGAGCAATACTGAATGTACGAAGCAATACTGAGTGTAACAAGCAAGAACAAACACAAACCAATGTGATTTTGTTCAAAAGAAAAGAGCAAAGCTTTATCTGTCTTGGTGGACGGTAGCAGGTTTTATGCCCCCTGAATCTGTCCTTTTCCGGTGAGCGGGTGACAAATAGCAAGTGGTTAGCGCTTGAAAAATATTAAATAGTGTATTGTATCCTCCTTGTTGGTCACGATACACTGATGGAATATGAAAGTATCGGAGTCCCATAGTTGTAGTTCACTGCCTCAAACGTTCTGAGAATCGTTAAAAAACCAATAGCTAGGATATAAGTTTGATGTATTTAAATCCGATAACAGAAACCGGATTACCAGCTAAAAGTTAGTTCTCATCCTTTATTTAATAGGTTTTTGTCTCTTTATAGTCTTAATTTATCGTATGCCTATACCTGACGATCAGGAAATGCACCCCATTCAATGTTGAGAATCACTGAATTGTGTTTTCAGGTGGGCTCGATATTTGGATGGCACCGTGTGCAGTGTTGAGAATGCAATGAAGGTTCAGCAAAGTGAGCAGTAGAGTAGAGAGCAGGGAGATGACCAGCTGTCATAGAAAAAGAGGTATGGGACATTATGGTATTTAGAGAGTTCCTCGTTCTGTTATAACAAGACTGTGATTTATTTCTGATGTTACTTATTGTCCCAGGAGTGAAGTATTAGCCATGTTTATATATATATATATATATATATATATATGATAATATTAAATGAATTATGTGGTCTAACACAAACGTCTGGCTATTCTGGGATATTCACTTTGCTGCAAACGATCACATCTTTAAATAAACTATTAGATTCTTTTGGGCATTAAACAGAACGCAAGGACTGGGGCAGTCTTAGTAAGGTTGATTTATTAAGGTCAGACACCGGGGCTACGACTCCTGGTAACAACCAGAACTTCTTAACCTTACTAAAACAAAATCAGATTTATCAGGTGTCACGTAAACCATTGCCTCATCAGTTTGTTCACTAACATGCACTTAGATCGATCTTATATTAATATTAATATTATTAAGGTGGTTTTATATAGCGCAGTACCCCAGACTAGGGCCGGGCTCACTGCTGTACGACAGCCTAGGGCTAGGCTCACTGCACTTCACATACAAATTAGCAATTACAGAAAATTATACATTTAAAAAAAACAATTGGTAAAAAAAAAAAAACCTTGACCTCACCCACCCAAGTACTATCTACCCATGTCCAGCCATGGACAGCACCCAGCACCATCGGGCGTTGTTTATCAGTTAGAGGGTGGAGGGGTGAGAATGAGTCGGTTTAGTAGAGTTTGAGGAGATGGGTCTTGAGGGCAGTTTTGAAGGCTGGGATGGTCGGTATATATTTGCGGACGTGTAATGGGGGACAACTCCATGTTTGGGGGCACAGAAAGAAAAAGATCCTTCACCATTAGTGCGTGTTTTGGGAACAGAACAGCAGATGTGAGAAATATGATTATTCAACGCCCTGTACACTTTATTTTAAACATCTACAATTTGGTTTGCTATTTTTATCACTTAAATTTATACCAAAAATAACATTTTGCTCTGATCCTAACAGAGGGGGGGGGGGGGGGGGAAAAAATACGATAGCAGTAAATTGTGTAAATAGAGTGGATTTTTATTTTTTTAGAATTTGTTATTTAGCTTTATCTATAGAAGTCTTTTTTTTACAACATGTTTTTTTGATCCCTCCTGCCTGAACGAAGTCTAGACATTAGATTATGGTATCAAAGCTAAATTTCAAAACTTTGTCAAAATATGTATTTCAACTTTAAAGTTCATTGCGTTATACATAAGATGAACACACAAACACACCCACACAAACAACTCCCATCGGGTCGGTGTACAAAGGGCGACCATCATACGCCATGATTGTGATTAGATGTCTTCAGGCTGACTTTTAAACATGTATCTTTTTTTTGTCCCCTTCATCAATCGACCATGTGTTGTCGAATGTGATTTCTACTCTATGTTTAATAAGCGATGGCAGCAAAGCGGCAGAGGTCTAACAATGTGACACAGTCTTCATAAAATAAAGGCAAGGGTCTCCACGATCTATGCATAGCTTTGATAAGTGGATAACATTTATACCGATAAACGTAATCTCATCTCGTCGACATATATCCCCAGATTCTCCAAAAATCCAATGAGCAGTACCGAAGCAATGTACATTTATCCTCTTATCTTGTTATTCACGCTTCCACCCGTCTGGTGCTAAATATAGTTTTCACATTCCTCGCACGTAATCTGCTATGTAATTCTTTATATTTTAAATAGATTTAAATACAGGACACAGGGGATATACAATTTATCATTGATTATTGTAGCACATGCTTCAGTCTTTTGGTTCAGATTTTCACGCTATAACTGGAAAAATGAACAAAAAGTGTGTTTACTACCGGTAATATTTGTATGAATTAGTGTAAAAAAAAAAAAAAAGACGCCTTGCCACTGAGTAAAAGTACTTAGACGCCTTGTGAATGTGTAAAAGTACTTAGACGCCTTGTGAATGTGTAAAAGTACTTAAAAGACCTTGTGACTGTGTAAAAGTACTTAGAGACCTTGTGACTGTGTAAAAGTACTTAGAGACCTTGTGACTATGTAAAAGTACTTAGAGACCTTGTGACTGTGTAAAAGTACTTAAAAGACCTTGTGACTGTGTAAAAGTACTTAGAGACCTTGTGACTGTGTAAAAGTACTTAAAAGACCTTGTGACTGTGTAAAAGTACTTAGAGACCTTGTGACTGTGTAAAAGTACTTAGAGACCTTGTGACTGTGTAAAAGTACTTAGAGACCTTGTGACTGTGTAAAAGTACTTAGAGACCTTGTGACTGTGTAAAAGTACTTAGAGACCTTGTGACTGTGTAAAAGTACTTAGAGACCTTGTGACTGTGTAAAAGTACTTAGAGACCTTGTGACTGTGTAAAAGTACTTAGAGACCTTGTGACTGTGTAAAAGTACTTAGAGACCTTGTGACTGTGTAAAAGTACTTAGAGACCTTGTGACTGTGTAAAAGTACTTAGAGACCTTGTGACTGTGTAAAAGTACTTAGAGACCTTGTGACTGTGTAAAAGTACTTAGAGACCTTGTGACTGTGTAAAAGTACTTAGAGACCTTGTGACTGTGTAAAAGTACTTAGAGACCTTGTGACTGTGTAAAAGTACTTAGAGACCTTGTGACTGTGTAAAAGTACTTAGAGACCTTGTGACTGTGTAAAAGTACTTAGAGACCTTGTGACTGTGTAAAAGTACTTAGAGACCTTGTGACTGTGTAAAAGTACTTAGAGACCTTGTGACTGTGTAAAAGTACTTAGAGACCTTGTGACTGTGTAAAAGTACTTAGAGACCTTGTGACTGTGTAAAAGTACTTAGAGACCTTGTGACTGTGTAAAAGTACTTAGAGACCTTGTGACTGTGTAAAAGTACTTAGAGACCTTGTGACTGTGTAAAAGTACTTAGAGACCTTGTGACTGTGTAAAAGTACTTAGAGACCTTGTGACTGTGTAAAAGTACTTAGAGACCTTGTGACTGTGTAAAAGTACTTAGAGACCTTGTGACTGTGTAAAAGTACTTAGAGACCTTGTGACTGTGTAAAAGTACTTAGAGACCTTGTGACTATGTAAAAGTACTTAGAGACCTTGTGACTGTGTAAAAGTACTTAGAGACCTTGTGACTGTGTAAAAGTACTTAGAGACCTTGTGACTGTGTAAAAGTACTTAGACGCTTTGTGACTGTGTAAAAGTACTTAGACGCCTTGTGACTGCTTAAAGTACTATCAAACTAATGGAGTCCAGATCAGGCCTGAGACCGGGATGAAATTTCCATCCGCTAAGTGCAGACGTGAAAGGGATTATCAGTCAGGTCAGAACCTTGATGAGACTACGGCTAGACTCGTGCAATAAAAACATACAAACGTCATGTGTACACAAGCATAGCCAGGATTTCCTACAGAAACATAATTTTAAAAACTTAGCACTCTTCTCTACAAGCCTTCTTCATCAGACTAAAGACGATCATGTTATAGTACATTTCGTTACGTGAAAGTGCTCATATTTTCCCATAGGAAATTATTTTGTTTTCTGTTACACCCAAAGAATGCTGCGAAGGTTAAATGTAATAAAAGTACATCCAAATAGACTTTGAACAAATATTGCGTAATATCGGGTTACCGGACGTTACGTTTTCGCTGCGACTTTAATCAAGGACTATCGGAGACAATAATGACGATCACATTATGCATAATGATTCAAAATACTTCGAAAGCTATGTGAACTACTTTGAACTGTATTGAGTTACATGGTGTGTCAAATAACAATCAATGGTCAGCAGCGTGTAGAAGATAGTTTGGCACGTAAAAAATAATCGTACAAATTAATCATTAGAGTTCTTACGTGATTACAATGTCTGCATTCATTCAAATCACGTCACTGTCACCTAAGAAGTCATTGTCGGTAATCATAAGATATTACATTACCCCAAAAAATTATTGTCAACTTTTAGTCAGGTTTCAGGTACAATAGACAACTTTGTTCAGGATGATATTCCAGGAAGGAAAAAAAAAACGTTTATCAGCTGATGATAAATTCAAGAATTTTTTTTTAAGCATAATGTAAGTCAACTAGCTTTTTAATTTTAACATAAAATTTGCATTGTAAGCTAGCAAAAAAAAACAACCCTTCAACGATATCAACAGTCTTCGGTCCTTTGCACGCTAGTTCCAACTGAATCCTATCACTCCCGTCTCTCACCCTCTTCCAATCGTATATGGTGATGTTATTTGTTAGACTCCCCAGCATTCCTAACGTGACGTGACAATCCGTCGGAGCTCTCGGGACTCAGATCTATTTAAGGTGCACACCTACGAGACGAACTGCCGCCTGATTAATGAACTCGACGCTTCTTTATGTGTATGAAAGTGGGTACATTAGCGAGTTCAAACTCGGCTTCAGTTAATAAGATTGACTGAGGCGTATTCCATCGGTATACTTTCAAAAATGTTACAATTTTATAGACTCACGTCAACAATTTTTATTTTTATTTTAAGTTGGGAGTGGTGTCACTTTTTTGTTTTCAATTATTAGTTATTTGTTTAGTATTTTGGGGTTGAGCGGATTGGAGATTTCATTTTGAACTCAATGAAACTAATGACATTACAGAATGGCGTTACAGGGTAAACTTTAAGCCAGTGGTGTTAGGGCGTATCCAGAATATGTCAACCATCGAATCCTTCAATGCAGGGACGTGTTACATGTATTGCACTTTGTTGACGGTTTCAAACTGGGCGGGAATAATAACTAAATGTTTAACCTATTAAAGTTACGTCCCTGGAATAAAATATTGTAGATATCAACCTTAAAAATAAAAATAATAATAAAATATTATAACCAGGGGTACTTAATATTTCGGAAAAGGTCAATCGAGAACTTGCTACTCCTTGAGAGATTAAACTGTTGCATACGCGGGATGTGGAGAGATTGCGGCACCTATAAGTGGGATGTGGAGAGATTGCGGCACCTATAAGTGGGATGAGGAGAGATTGCGGCACCTATAAGTGGGATGAGGAGAGATTGCGGCACCTATAAGTGGGATGTGGAGAGATTGCGGCACCTATAAGTGGGATGTGGAGAGATTGCGGCACCTATAAGTGTGATGTGGAGAGATTGCGGCACCTATAAGTGGGATGTGGAGAGATTGCGGCACCTATAAGTGGGATGTGGAGAGATTGCGGCACCTATAAGTGGGATGTGGAGAGATTGCGGCACCTATAAGTGGGATGTGGAGAGATTGCGGCACCTATAAGTGGGATGTGGAGAGATTGCGGCACCTATAAGTGGGATGTGGAGAGATTGCGGCACCTATAAGTGGGATGTGGAGAGATTGCGGCACCTATAAGTGGGATGTGGAGAGATTGCGGCACCTATAAGTGGGATGTGGAGAGATTGCGGCACCTATAAGTGGGATGTGGAGAGATTGCGGCACCTATAAGTGGGATGTGGAGAGATTGCGGCACCTATAAGTGGGATGTGGAGAGATTGCGGCACCTATAAGTGGGATGTGGAGAGATTGCGGCACCTATAAGTGGGATGTGGAGAGATTGCGGCACCTATAAGTGGGATGTGGAGAGATTGCGGCACCTATAAGTGGGATGTGGAGAGATTGCGGCACCTATAAGTGGGATGTGGAGAGATTGCGGCACCTATAAGTGGGATGTGGAGAGATTGCGGCACCTATAAGTGGGATGTGGAGAGATTGCGGCACCTATAAGTGGGATGTGGAGAGATTGCGGCACCTATAAGTGGGATGTGGAGAGATTGCGGCACCTATAAGTGGGATGTGGAGAGATTGCGGCACCTATAAGTGGGATGTGGAGAGATTGCGGCACCTATAAGTGGGATGTGGAGAGATTGCGGCACCTATAAGTGGGATGTGGAGAGATTGCGGCACCTATAAGTGGGATGTGGAGAGATTGCGGCACCTATAAGTGGGATGTGGAGAGATTGCGGCACCTATAAGTGGGATGTGGAGAGATTGCGGCACCTATAAGTGGGATGTGGAGAGATTGCGGCACTAAAAACTAAAAACAACGCTCACGTTATGGGGATTTTCTTTTCAAATCATCAAAGGACGGGAGAGTAGGCGTAGTGTTTTAACGGCTCTCAATTCTGAGTTAATGGAAAGTTTTGGGCTACGTGATGGCTAACACGTTTAAAGTGAGTATGCTGCGATTCGCCACACCATCCAGCCATGTAAGGCAACCGAGCAGCGGGGTCCCGGGCGTGCAGTCGGGCCAGTGTCGACCATAAATGGAGTGATAAAACATATACGACTCTAGATTAAATAATTTAGAGGAATTCAAGAAATTGAATTTTGATACGATCTTCAATTTCTTTTTATTCCAGAGAAGATATTTAATCTTTACATGCGTCGGTTATTGCTGTCATTTTACTTTATGTAACACCTGCTATCATGGGCGCCCGCAGGGGGGAAGGGGGGCACTTGCCCGCCCCCCCCCCCCCCCCCGCTTGGGTAAAAAAAATTAAAAAAAAAAAAAAAAAAAAAAAAATAAAAAAAAAAAAAAAAAAAATTTAATTTCTTTTTATTCCAGAGAAGATATTTAATCTTTACCTGCGTCCGTTATTGCTGTCATTTTACTTTATGTAACACCTGCTATCATGGGCGCCCGCAGGGGGGAAGGGGGGCACTTGCCCGCCCCCCCCCCCCCAGATTGATTGGATAAAAGAATTTAGACAAAAATAGACAAAAAATGAATTAAAGCAAAGAGAAAATAAAGAGAAAGTAACTAAGCTGATGTCCTGTCCGTTCGTTCACCATACAAATACGCTACAGTAAATTAAAACTACATTAAAATATTACTAAAAAATTTTTGCCCCCTCCTTGGAAAGTTAATCGATTTTTTTGCTCCCCCACCCTAGAAAGTTTTCTGCGGGCGCCCATGCCTGCTATGAGCATGGCTGGCGTGAACCCTATGTCCAGAGGTTAATTAGTGTTATTAAATCTGGAACCTTTCCGCGCAATGAAATATGTATACTTTATTTTTATTTGAGAACCGCTTCAATGGAACTTTCCAATTAAGTAATGCCAAACGTTTCTTCCCGACAGAGCTGCACGAATGCCCTTCTTACAACATCTTACTTTCCAGCAACATTAAAAACGCCGCTTTGGGTAGTCAAGAAATCTAGGGTTGTTGTTACTGTGGAGGAGAGGGCTCGATAAAATGTATGTGCAGTGGCGGCGATTTCAAATTAAATGGGAGGGGTGTTTATCCTCTAATATGCAGGAGTTCAGAAAACCTAAGTGTAGGGAATCTAGAACAGTGGTTCTCAAAATCGGCGGTACCGACCCCTAGGGTGCGGTGGGTTTATCCAATGGGGGCTGAAAGACTTAGGAGATTTTAGAGGGAGCTGGGAGTCTCAAAAGGAGCGCTGGCGATAATATTTTTTTAAAAATAAAATAATATATCTCAAGAAAGAATATGATACATCTTTTTTTTCCTTTCAAAAATAGTCAATGATAGAGATTTTTAAAAATTCTCCACACATCAAATAGAAAAAAAACAACTTTTAAAGACTTTTCATCTATTTTCAAAACACAAGTTGGCCTACAGGCTGCGATTTATATTACATTTAAATTTAACTAAACGATGTGAGCTGAAAACACTAAGCCCTAGGGCAATGTTTGTTTGTTTTGTTTTTTTTTAAAAAGGGTTCCTTGTGGAACTTAAGGGATGAGTGAGCGCAAGCCAGAGGTTCCGCCTTTGTCCACTAAAGTATATAAATAACGGCCAAAATCACCAGGGAAAAGTCTGGCATTAGCGGCACTATGCGGTAATATCCACTTAATTACCTTTTCCGTTGTTTTCAAGTAGTCTTTCTATTTCAAGCTTCCACATAACGTGTTCTGCTATGTCCCTCACACAGCAAGAGCGCAGTCAGTCGTTTATTTTCCAGTAGTGCCATGGCATCTGCTAAATTGCAGCTAAACATTTAACAACTAAACATCCGGTTGTGGCGTACAAGAATATGTTTTTACTTGGAGAGAGATTTGAGCTCCAATAAAATAAAACGCTACATGTTGTCTCGGAGATCTCTTCAAAGAAAATGAAATCGCGTACCCTCATCGAAATGTAATCTTACCTGCATGCCGTAAAATTGTAAGAATTATGTTGGGGGAGAGTGATGTATTGACATCAAGAAGAGTCCACTGTCAGACAATGCGATAAGGAGGCGTATTTCAGACAAGCGAAATTGAAATTCATGTTTTAGCGAAGATAAGCACGTGTGAATTTGTGCACTGCAGGTGGATCAAGGCATCGATGTCAGCGGTAAATCAAAGCTTAAAGAGATTTATGGACCACGGAGTTATTGTTGGATACTTTCTATTCTGCTGCAAGGAGTTACCAGACACAACAAAATGATAAAGATACTTGACGTTGTCAATTCATATTTGCAGTCATGTGACTTGAAATGGAAAAACTGCGTCGGCATTTGTCAGGATAGCGCCCCTGCCATGACCGAGAGTGTCAACTGTTTTGTCTCACTGGTGCGACAGATGAACGCGCTGTTTCATCCACAGAGAATCACTAGGTGCTAAGCAGTTGGAGCCGATTTCAAGTCTGTGCTGGACATGATGGTGAAAATCGTTAATTATATGAAGATGGGAACTTCGAAATGTCGCAATTTGTATCTCATTTCTACGAGCTCGGAAAGGAGAGCCTGATGTTCTGTTCTCGTGAAATGTTGTAGGATTTTGAAGAAGTACTAAGCAGCGAATGTTGTTGTTTCTAACTACCTTATCTGGCCGATATATTTAGTGAATTTAAATTTTTTAACAGACGAATGCAATGCAGAAATGAAAATGTCTTGATTTCAAAAGACAGAATAAACGCAATGCTGAAGATATTGGTAATTTGGAAAAAACATGCATTTTCTGGAAATAATCTCCACTGTCGGGGCCAAGGCCATGGATTGCAATTTCCTTACATCTCTTGCATTTTTTCAAACGATTTTTATGGGCAACCTTTGTGTGCAGAGGTGGGCAACCTTTGTGTGCAGAGGTGGGCAACCTTTGTGTACATAGGTGGGCAACCTTTGTGTGCAGAGGTGGGAAACCTTTGTGTGCATAGGACTGCATAGAAATTTAGTTGGAGGGCGGCATGAGAATTTTCAAGGAATTGTTCTAGGAACTTAGAGTTTCAAAATTTCACTCCAATCCAAGTTCAGTTCTCAAATGAGCTATGAAATAATGTCTAAATTTGCCTGTTTTTATTATTATTACAATTCGACAATGGTACAATGTGAGTATTAATTTTCAATAGGTTTTACAGTTTCACAATTTTAAAGTTTACGAAAATATTAATCCAATTCCAAAATGGTCTTGTGCGCCGGATTACACGCATCATAGGACCTCATGTGTCCCGCGGGCCTTATGTTGCCCAACACTGATTTAGATTCAGCTCACAAAAATTATAATTTGATTTAAAAGTTTGACCTAAACGTGCAACCATTTGGACGCTAAAAGTATTCACTCAAAGTTATCTGCCATCAATCTTAAAGCCCAAGGCACAGAAAAGTGCCACGACGACGTTGCATAGTCATTAAGGCCGGCATGGCTGCAGTGAAGGTGCTAATGGGTCTTGTCTTAACACGTGCCGTTGGGATAAGGCAAATCACCTTGTCAAGTGTCGTAGCCACCAGAGCCGGTCGATCACATTTCAAACACGACTGGGTGTACAGCTAGTAGAAAGCAGTCAGTTAAGAAGAAGCATTGTATCATCCCCCTCATTACCATACAGCACAATGGGGATAAGGTTGTTGTTTTTTCTTCGTCTTACGGCACACAATAATTAATATGTCAAGTTGTAGTTCAGCGCCACAGTTTTAAAATTGTTGGTTTCAAATTTAGACAAAAAATAAAACTCATCGCTCCTGAAGCAACTTGAGGAGTTTCTTCACCAATCTTCTTCAATTAGTAACGCTCTGCTTAATGCACATATTTGTGTGTGTCTTGTTCTTATTGTTTTACTTGTCATTTGATAGTAAACAATAAAGAAAATAACTATCCGCTAAATTGATCAGTATATGCACATCATACACCGAGGAACTTGGAAGAAATAAGTAATGCATTGAATATGTTCATTGTTAAAATAGTCCCAGTATTGTGCAAAATCAGATTTTCAAATTTGTAACTTGAACAGGGCTGCATAATCACATCACTTGATCAGGGCTGGAGAATCACATCACTTGACCAAGACTGCAGAATCACATCACTTGACCAGGGCTGCAGAATCACATCACTAGACCAGGGCTGCAGGATCACATTACTTGACCAGGCTGCAGAATCACATCACTTGACCAAGGCTGCAGGATCTCATCACTTGACCAGGCTGCAGAATCACACCATTTGACCAGGCTGCAGAATCACACCATTTGACCAGGCTGCAGAATCACATCACTTGACCAGGGCTGCAGGATCACATTACTTGACCAGGGCTGCAGAATCACATCACTTGACCAGGGCTGCAGAATCACATCACTTGACCAGGGCTGCAGAATCACATTACTTGACCAGGGCTGCAGAATCACATCACTTGACCAGGGCTGCAGGATCACATCACTTGACCAGGGCTGCAGAATCACATCACTTGACCAGGGCTGCAGAATCACATCACTTGACCAGGGCTGCAGAATCACATCACTTGACCAGGGCTGCAGAATCACATCACTTGACCAGGGCTGCAGAATCACATCACTTGACCAGGGTGCAGAATCACATTACTGGACCAGGGCTGCAGAATCACATCACTTGACCAGGCTGCAGAATCACATCACTGGACCAGGGCTGCAGAATCACATCACTTGACCAGGCTGCAGGATCACATTACTTGACCAGGGCTGCAGAATCACATCACTTGACCAGGCTGCAGAATCACATCACTTGACCAGGCTGCAGAATCACACCATTTGACCAGGCTGCAGAATCACATCACCTGACCAGGGCTGCAGGATCACATTACTTGACCAGGGCTGCAGAATCACTTCGATTTCCATGAAGCCTATGAAAAAGTTGAATCGATTCCCCCCCCCTACCCACACACAAATGCGATTCAATTATTGACCATTTTTGTCTTTTTTTTTTAACATCTCTGTTTGACGTCATGTGTTGCGCTGGATTATTAAATAAATTTGTTTTTGAAAGCCACGAACTGTTATGCAACCAATGAACTTACCGTGCAAGACCCTTGAGATGCTCTTCTCCTGGCCGGGTCTAAATGAGGTAAAGCCAAACAAGGAAAGGCCCCGCTTCATTTCCTCGTCAACATCTGCGGATTAAAAACGAAGAGAATATTGAAAAGAATGTTGTGAATGTTTTCCAAGATATTTTAAGTAAATGTAGATCATATGATTTTTTTTATGTTCATTAAATGGCAGGCTATAGGCATTGCTAAACAAACAACAAAACACTGAGGTGGACGCGCTTGACTGGTTTTGAAGGGGGAAATAAAGTCTTCAACGACACGTAAAAACATCTAAATGGAAAGAAAAGTTGTACATGGACTCATCTTAATTTTTTTTATCTAGTAGGTTTATCACCTGAGACACGAATATATCAGTGTGCTAAACACTGAGTGCGGGAAATTTAAACAAATCCCAAAGGCTAAGGCATGATAAAAACCAACTTTTGTCCTCTTGGTTTACACACTTTCTTCGTATAAACATTAATCATACAGTTAATGCTTGTACTCATAAGTTCGGTAGAAAAATATAAAAAATTCTTATTGAGAGCAAAAGGTCAAATAAAGCAAGCAACAACAACAAAAAAAACAGTGATGTGTCTCAGAAAGAATTTCTTAAGGCAAGCCATGTATTCATACGAGGACCACAACAGGCGTGATAGATTATAAGAAACATCCAATATCCTTTTTCCAACACCAATTTCCTTACACACTTTTTTTTAATCATTTAGCCAAATGGAGCTGTCGGTCTGAGCAGAGTTTGAAGTAGGAAAAAACGTGATATTGACGTAAACATGTGAACAGTTCAAGGTTTCGCCCCGGAGCCTTTCAAACTTCAAACGTCTTCGGGTCCAGACTTGACCAAATACAATGTGGACATTTAAGATCACAAAAGGGGCACTTTTAGAAGTTAATTAAAGTAGCGTATTGGAGCACGAAAATGCGGGGGGTCTCTTGGTAATATTTAACACACACCAAAAAAAAAGAAAAAATAATGGTTTGGGAAATAAGAAGAAATGCCGTATTGAAACATTAGTTCGTTTGCTTTAAATGTAAATGTCACTCTGCTCCGATGTTGTCAGCCTACATTATGCTTTATGCCACATTTATAAAGTGAAGAGAAGATTTTTTTTTACTGAAAGGCTATGATTATTATCTCCGACCTCATCACAAGCAGGGGCGTAATAAGGGAGGGGGTGCAGAGGTAGCGCTCCGACCCGGTTGGAACTTTATTCTGTATGTTCACAAAACACGATCGGATAAAAAAAAAAACAAGGGGGGGGGGGGGGCGGACTGTATTTTAAACCAACTACTACAGAGATTTTTAAGTAGAAGAGGGACGGCAAATAACTTAGACCGACCTGGACGGCACCAACCCCAGCTACGCCAATGATCCTAGTTATCAATTACAAAAGCAGAAACATACAGTATTAATGACGAACTATTCATATCTATATTTATATTCAAATACGTAACTTCATGAGGAAACGTTTGACTCCAAAACACTAAAAGTACTGTTCCCAGCTGGACAGCTTTTATCGAGGCTTGAAATGGCAACATTCGTTATGGGCACAGTTGGCGTTACCGTGGTAATGATCACTTTAAATCACCATCCCTCCCCAAACAGATAGAAACCAAATAAAAAGAAACACAAAAAATTAGGATCGGGTGTGGAGAGAGAGCAACAGAAATAATGAGGTCGACAGATTGAACAAGAAAGGATGAGGCGAGTGAAATGAACGGGAAATCAATGAAGGGGTGCCCCCCCCCCACCCCGAAACCCCCCCCCCTTCCATCTCCCGTTACTCGATCTCAGCGCGTCTAACTTGTAACTGTCTTCCCAGAACGCCCAATAACTCCAGAGGTTAAGTGATCAGTTGTATAAAATATGGGGAAGGGGTGGGGGAGGGTAGGGGAGGGTATCGCGTTACTGGATAGAAGATACATTTTAATATTCGTGGCTCCACTAAAATCAGATCATGAATTATAAAAATCAATTATACTTTTATTTACAAAGAGTTGGGTTGTTTTTTTTAAACAAACGTGACAACTCGTAATTAATATCGAAAATCCACATCCAACACGGAGTTCTGTAAGGATTTATTTTTTTAAGGAGAGAAGATTAAAACAGAAATACCGTGTTATCTTCAATGCTCTGAACTTTTAGCAGACGTCGCCCAAAACGAGTCCCTCAATATCATTCGAGTTATACAGGGTTTCCTAAAATGTGTACTCGGTCAAAAGTGGCGCATGTCAATAACTATGTGTCCATCTGTTGGCGTTAATTTTCTAATGGAAAAACGAATCGTAATGTAGGAATAAAAACGACACATGTTTTCCTTTGTTTTAAATAGTTAGTTTTGTTTTTTTCCACTACGACACCTAACACTAGAAAGAACGTCAAAACTGGGAAGATGCAATGGCGTGAGCAAACTGGGGGAAAAGAGGCAGAGATAACCTCTCATTTTATTTCGTAGCCAAAACTGTCAGTGGTATCACACCCCCCGAAAACACATGAGTACGCCATTGTAAGAGATACCAATTTGAAATCTTCTTTGTCTCGTGGCTGAGAGCAATGAACCTATACCAAACTTTAAGTTGAAGTGAGTTCATAAACCAACGAAATAGTTGTTTCAACTTCTTGGATTCATGTTTAGCTTCCGTGTGTCTTGGAGCGCTAACGTTTGACAAACAGCTTAGCAAGGAGATGAATTTAACCAATACTATCAACATTCGAGCGATCGAAAAGACCTTTATGGGAATATTTGAAACTAGTTAAAATTGCAAATCTCAAGGGGGGGGGGGGTGGTCGCCATCGGTTACACAGGGTGCAAAAGACCAAAGCAGCGGTTTTACAGATTCTTCATATTACGGCACACTAGAAACGAATTATCAAAGTTTAGCGACAAACCATTCACCTCCATCGAAAAGACCTTTATGGGAATATTTGAAACTAGTTAAAATTGCAAATCTCAAGGGGGGGGGGGGTGGTCGCCATCGGTTACACAGGGTGCAAAAGACCACAGCAGCGGTTTTACAGATTCTTCATCTTACGGCACACTAGAAACGAATTATGAAAGTTTAGCGACACACCATTCACCTCCTTTTAATATAATAATAATAATCAAGTTTATTTGAAAAACACGCTTCAGCCCCAAAAGCTCAAAGCGCGGTACAAAGTCAACCATATTAAAAAGAGAAATGAAAACGATATAAAATTTACCACATTTAAAAAACAGACGCAACAGTATAAAACTACATACGAGGATACCAAGTCAAAGTCTTTCATCCCGTTTCAACCATAAGCAAGACAGGCAAATATACATTAACTGAAAAAGATGGTAGATAGCATCACCCCAGAAGGCGTTTGCGAAATGGAAGTGTTTTTAAATCGATTTTAAATGACTCCAGTGTGTGGCTGTTTCTGAGAGCGACTGGAAGTGCGTTCCAAATTGTTGGGCCGGCAAATGCAAAAGTGCGCTTTCCGTAAGTCTCAAGGCGAACAAACGGTATCGATATTTTGTCACTATCGGATGAGCGGAGCTCTCTAGTGGGTACATAAGGCGTCATGAGTGCATTGAGATAAGATGGCGCCAAGTCATGTAAGCAGCGGTAGCACAAAGTTGCAATTTTGTACTCTATGCGCGGGCGGACCGGCAGCCAGTGCAGCTCTCTCAGAAGTGTTTTAGCATGGTCGAATTTGCGTTTGCGAAGAACAATGCGAGCCACATTCAATGTCTTTTTGGTAAAGTTCCCACTAATATCTTTATACTTCGATTAGCATTTTTTTTACATTAAAGTCTTGAGACACATCTGTGAATCTTTGCGACACCATTAATTTGAATGATTTGATTAGGCAATTTTCTTTTAGGTAGTCACTCCTAAAAACAAATAATTAAAAAAAACAAAAAGAAACAAGAGGCTACAGTCTATACATGCCTAGAAATATGTGATAGTGGATTTGTAATTTGGTCAGCAGCAATGAGTGTCACATCTGAAGGGAAGAAATTCTAGTCAACTGAACTTTTTCTATGTTATTTTTTAGCTTTGTTCAGTTGGTAGCATCCTTGATTTTTTTTTTTTTTTTTTTTTTTTTTTTTAAATCGGGAAAAGGCCTTAATCACTATAGTGACTAAATACTGTTAAAATTTAGACTGTTCCTTTACTTTAAAGACAATAAACTGACATACAAGAGCTACCTAGGACTCACTCATCAGCTTTTTGGACAGGAAGTTTGTGAATGGCGCTAGAGCAAAAACTATTATAGCAGAAAACGCTTAGACCACGGTCCGGGGACACTTGAGCAATGATTCCCCTTGAGCCCTACGGACCATCCAGACAAAATTCCGTTCACAATAAAGGAATCACGCACCACCGTTGCTTAAAGTTCTACTTCCACATCATGCATGCAGGCCGACTCGTGTGATACACTGGGGTCAGACAGCGATTTACCTAATAAACCCTAGTCAGCGATGTTTTTATTCCTCTGCAAAAAGATATTATTTTAGTGGTGAATTTATTTATGTGCTTAAATACTCCTATTTTAACGTGTATTATTTTCTACCATTTTTCGCGAACGCGGGCAATGTCACAACAGCGGGCAATGTCACAACAGCGCGCCCTCGTGAAACTGAACTGAATATATATATATATATATATATATATATATATATATATATTAATTTTAAAAAGACTCTTAAAGACGAGTTAAAACGCATAAAAAATGTAGAAATAATATTAAATATCTCAAAAACCGATATAATTACAGACGTAAAAATTAGTAGATTTTGAAATTTCGCAATAACAGTTAGCAAGCTGCGCAATATGTTTCAATTTTTATCCCGGCAATACCGGGTCATATCTTCTAGTATATCATAATTAAGTGACAATTTACACCTACCGGTACAAAACCAGTGATCACTCGGGGCTGCGGCATAGACCATCACAATAATTAAAAACGACACAAGTCACGATCCTCCTTGAATTATTTAGGCTCAAACTCAGTAGGCCTACTTCCAATTTAAAATTACAATAATAATTATTAGTATTATTATTATTATTATTATTATTATTAGAAAATGGACACTGGTGTAAAACAAAAAGTTAAAGGCTAAACGTTCAAGCGGACACTTCTGGTTGTTTTTGCAATCACATCCAAGTCTTTATTATTTTATTTCCTTTGGGTGAGACCCAAGTGGTTCTCAAGGACGTACCCCGATGGTTCTCAAAGTGTGAGTCGAGGAGCCCAGGGGCGCCTCGAAATGTTAAAAAAATTTGATACGTGTAATTCCTTTCTTAAATTCAATGTGACAAGACGCGACATCTAGCGGACATGATGCAAACCAGTATCTCCACTACGCTTAACAGTTTTCATAGAAGTCTACAAATGGTCACTAATGGCACTTTGTGCTCTTAAATACTATCTGGCATAGGAGTAGGCTTTGGATTTAACGCAGGGTCCCTTGAGAAAGCCCGGATTTATCAAAGGCATTAATGCTCAAAAATTTTTGGAAACTGCTGCAGTGCGAGAAAGACCAATGTCGGAAAAGCCGTACCTCTCCGTGACTTAGAAGCAACGAAAGACAAGAACAAATGGGGTGACTTGAAACCTTAGAACCTGCGCGCATTGTCCGAGTTGTCGCCCTGAGACAGGCTTTCTATTATAGGAACCGACTAGTGCACTCTCGCTCCACAGAAACTTGAATAAATCTGGCTCCAACTCATTTTATTAGAGCTTTCGCCGCGCCCTTTCTCTCTCTCTCTCTCTCTCTCTCTCTCTCGCTCTATCTATCTGACTCTCTCTGTACATAAATCTATACCTCTCTCTTTTATTTACCCTACTTTCTCTCTCTCCCTATCTTTCTCTTGAAAACGCTATCTCTCAAACACACACACATATACACGCTCTCACTACCTCTATATCTTACTATTTATCTATTTTTCTCACTTACTCTGCCAGAGCCAATAACGCTAAAAGCCGAACCTATCTCTTACATTACACTAAATATCCCCCCCCCCCAAGAAAAAAAAACATTCCCTCACTCTCACCAGTCCCCAATCTCATCCCCCAAAAATATTTAGTTGACTAATGATTGATCATAATTTTGATTTTGGTTAATTTTAAAATTGTCTTTTCCTTTTGTCTGTGTTTTTGTTTTTTAAAAAAAATACATTTTTTCTGATCTTAATTTTCTTTAAAAAGGTGGGGCAGAGGGGGTTCAGGTAAGTGATAAGAAAAAATGTTCACCCCAGAATTGAGTAAAGTAGAAATAGCTATTGAAGTTTTATTTTTTATATTTTTTTCATGTTACTTTCATTTGCCAAAAATTTCTTTTTGCTTACTTCCACTCTGAGCGACAAGGTAATTTAGACATGTTACCAAAGCTAAATGTCTCATCTTAATTAGCGAACGTCATACCACGTTATACCACGGCAGGTTGCGTGTAGGACTGTCTGTAAGCCTCTTGTTTAAACGCCGGCAGGTAGGGTGTAGGACGGTCTGTAGGCCTATTGTTTAAAAGCCGGCAGGTAGGGGGTAGGATTGGCTATAGGGCAGGGGTCTCAAACTCAAATTACACATGGGGCCGCGGGAGGTAGAGTCTGAGTGAGACTGGGCCGCAACAAGTATTCCACAAATAAAGCGATTACAAATTCAATCAAGTACTACAATAACAATCTGCTCAACCTTTATTAATAACAAATAAAAACATTAAGGGTTCTCAAAACTAGGCCATCACATTGCGTATCATTGTTAACAGCATTATATCCTTTGTAAGCAAATAAAATTCCATGTGATTTAAAATAAAAGTATTCAGCTAATAAATGCTATGAAAATAATGAGCTTCTGATCAGACGAAAAAGAATACAATTTTAAAAAATGGCGATTCCCAAGTGTAATTTTAAAACTTAGACATGTTCAGACAGAAGGCAGGAGCAGGCAATATTTATGAAATATTGATGCGAAGGAAGATGATATTGTAGGGAGAATACATTTTGATTTTTGACTTTACCGTAGAAAAGGCCTTTTGGACTAGTTCTAACCCTATTTGGAAAGCCACCAAGCTGACACGCTCGGAATTTCCCTCACTCGTAAACACTAACGGCAATTTTAATAGGGATTCTTTGATACTGTGTCAGATTGCTACGATGTACACAATGATGGTTGTGCATTACCCTCTAACTGATTTTTTAAAACTTTTCTCAAAACCGCACTTTGAACACGTTTGTCTCATAAAATGATGTAAAATAAAAACTTTTATTTCGATTTTAAAACGGGTTTTACCATGATAATCAACGTCCAAACCTATAAAAACATAATCAATCAGAATTAGACTAGTCGGTGAGATTCACCGCGGAGGGTCACTTTATAGATAAGAGAACGGGAAAAACGCGCGGTCCGCATTAACACTAAACATTATGTGCAAGTAGCGGGCTGCAAAATATTGTCTTGCGGACCGCAAATGGCCCGCGAGTTTGAGACCCCTGCTATAGGGCCATTGTTTAACGGCCGGCAGGTAGGGTATAGGACTGTCTGCAGGCCTATTGTTTATAGACAAGAAGACATTAACTCTTTTTTGTAACACTTGGACCCACTGTTTTTTCTTCTCAAAATACCCGGACCAAGTGTAAAATCTTGCAACAAGCCCCATTCTTACACCACCATATGCTATGGCGGGCATCAACTAATTTATTTATATTTTGGTGAGAGGGGCATGGCAAATATTTGTGTGGGACATCGCATAAATAAAACTCCATCCGTTGACCTACCTTTCACGTGATCAGCCAGGGATGGCACAGCTTGAGGCAGTGCTTTAGCCTCCCACTTTTCACGGACGATTGTTGCCTCAAGGTCAGTGATGTCGTCCATGTCAGTGGCATTTTCAGTTTCACCTCTGGTAGCAGACCGTGTATCTGAAAGGTGACAAGTCGTCATTACGAATTAGTTCAGACATCTAGAGGTTTTTGTTGTTTTGTTGGGTTTTTTTTTTTTTTTTTTTTTTTTTTGTTTTTTTTTTTTTTTTTTTTTTTTTTTTTTTTTTTTTTTTTTTTTTTTTTTTTTTTTTTTTTTTATAGTTTTTTTTTTCTCTTTTTCTTTCACTTGGTGAATGTAATGAAACCTTGAAAAAAATATCGGACAGTGTTACTATTTGAGTCGAAATGTTTGGTAAAATGTCATTTTAAATATCATCAAAATTATAAAATTGGCCATTTTATCATGGGCAGTAATCGTAAAATTATAGTGCCCTACCCTAGAAAAATAATATGAAGGTTATCTTTCCTTCTTATTTAATTATACCTATGCTTTTAAAATCAATTTTGGCTATATTATAATTATTCATCCATAATCACTAGGTTGAGGTTGTGTATTAGCTACCATTTTATTCATGATCCTATACAGGGCCGTGCGAAAAGAGAGTGAGAGAGGGGTGGCACTAGCCCCTGGCGCAAATGGGGGGGGGGGGGGGGGGGGGGGGCAGCGTCAAAATCGTTTTGAAATAGGTCTTTTAAAGTAAATTAACTTTCACAAAGATTAGGGGGGACAAAATCGTCTTTTACTGGTCCGCCAGTAACTTAAGGGACGCTATTTTTAGGCTCCACCCCAGGCACCGCTTTTCCTGATCCTACACAAACACGTCCGGCGAACTTAAAACTTTTAATGTCATCTGTGGTCGGCTAAAAATGAATGGCGGCAGTTCGTGGGAAGTTAACAGCAAAAACTGAGCTGGTTTAGAAACAAAACAAACACACAAAAACGTGATGCGTTAACTACATGAATTCTTTTTAAAAAATAAATACACGGATAGCTGCCGGGGAGTGGAACACACAGATCGCTACCATAAAATTAGTTCTGGAAGACACTTAAAATGACTTAAGACTTTGGTTGTGTCTTTGCTATTGATGTACTTAAAAGCTGGCGATGACAGTCGAACAATGCAAACAAAGAAGAGGGAAACATAATGAGTAATTTTTTTCTTCTTTTTTTAAGCTCTATTACATTAATACGTTTGCCTATCTGTTGCTACAGTATTGACAATAAGGAGATGCGACTGTTTACTTTCAACAAGAAATTACATTGAATGTAGCCCTTCCTTCGCCTGTGCACTTTGTGCTGGAGATTAGCTGACCCCGCTTAGATCAGCAACTGATGTAACCGATCGGTCTGTTTCATAAGCCGCTATCGGCGTACCCCGGGCCATGGTGTCAGTTAATTCACAAGGTATGACAAAATGAAATAAATCATACTAAGGTACGTTCTCGGGTACCTCTTCGATTTACAGTTCTAAATTAACCTAGGATTTACAGATCTGGCCTCGCTGGGTGGAATTACGTCATCGGCGGCTTTCCTAGTGCTGATCCTGTGGAGCGTTTTTCCTTCCAAATGGCATAAAGCAGAGGTTCTCCAGCTGTAATGCCGGAACAAGTTACCAACTGCTACAGGTCTAGATACTAAGCACATCAAACCAATTCTTTCATTTTCGATAGCTCATATTCATGTATCTATTTTTGCATAACATTTTTTCTTCACACTAGTTCGAACCCACCTACAGGACCAATAAGCTTTTTAAATCCTTTATATTAACTTCAATTTAGTTCTTGGGTGGCTGGCGAGCAAAATCTTCAGGCGGCTAATTGAACCCCCTCCCCGTCAGCCTACAGAGCTGAAACTTGGAACATAGACTGGTTGCCGATGACAATACATTCTATCCATTTTCAGCCCCACCCCGTACCCCAAAAATCAGTGTGTTCTGTTATTCAAGGAAAAGATAAAATCGAATCCCCGATAGTGCGTGTTCTGCATATTTTCATGTGTTTTTCTGAAATTGTTGGTGAAATAATCTTTGGTGTCAAAGCGGATGGGTCATTAGAATATTAATAGAGTTCAGGGGCGGTAAACAAAAAAATGTGTGGTTGCGAGTCTTGACGGGGTATATTTGTATGCATGTTTTGTCAAGTTTTCAGCCCCACCACACCCTCCTTTCCCCCCCCCCCCCCCCCATATTGCTCAATTTTAAATTTTATAAAGGATTTGTACGCAAAACTATTTTTTAGGGGTTGTTTACTTCTTTGATTAAAACGTCAAAGAGTGTCCATAAAGGACGGTGTCACAGAACTTGCGCACTCAAGCTGCACTCAATCCAACATAAACAACTACTGAACGGGGAGCGGGTGCGGTGCTTCCGCCAACTTGTGTTCAATGGCGTCGGTATAATCCGCACTTTTTCTTTCTATCAAAATGAGGGAAACAGAAGCGCCAGCAAGTATGAAATACGACAACACCAACAACAACACGTGCCCATCATATTCATTTCATAATATCGTATCGCAATCTTTTACATGTAAACGATAGGTTGCTCAGCTTCTGCTGTAGCCTGTGCCCCCCCCCCCCCAAAACTGACACTTACTGCTAGGACGGCCTGTGCCCCCCCCACTCAAACTCACACTTACTGCTAGGACGTCCTGTGCCCCCCACTCAAACTCACACTTACTGCTAGGACGTCCTGTGCCCCCCACTCAAACTCACACTTACTGCTAGGACGTCCTGTGCCCCCCACTCAAACTCACACTTACTGCTAGGACGTCCTGTGCCCCCCACTCAAACTCACACTTACTGCTAGGACGTCCTGTGCCCCCCACTCAAACTCACACTTACTGCTAGGACGTCCTGTGCCCCCCACTCAAACTCACACTTACTGCTAGGACGTCCTGTGCCCCCCACTCAAACTCACACTTACTGCTAGGACGTCCTGTGCCCCCCACTCAAACTCACACTTACTGCTAGGACGTCCTGTGCCCCCCACTCAAACTCACACTTACTGCTAGGACGTCCTGTGCCCCCCACTCAAACTCACACTTACTGCTAGGACGTCCTGTGCCCCCCACTCAAACTCACACTTACTGCTAGGACGTCCTGTGCCCCCCACTCAAACTCACACTTACTGCTAGGACGTCCTGTGCCCCCCACTCAAACTCACACTTACTGCTAGGACGTCCTGTGCCCCCCACTCAAACTCACACTTACTGCTAGGACGTCCTGTGCCCCCCACTCAAACTCACACTTACTGCTAGGACGTCCTGTGCCCCCCACTCAAACTCACACTTACTGCTAGGACGTCCTGTGCCCCCCACTCAAACTCACACTTACTGCTAGGACGTCCTGTGCCCCCCACTCAAACTCACACTTACTGCTAGGACGTCCTGTGCCCCCCACTCAAACTCACACTTACTGCTAGGACGTCCTGTGCCCCCCACTCCAACTCACACTTCCTACTAGGACGCCCTGTGCCCCCCACTCAAACTCACACTTACTGCTAGGACGGCCTGTGCCCCCCACTCCAACTCACACTTCCTACTATGGCGGTCTGTCCACCCCCTCCAACTGACACTTGGCAAGCGACTTGATAAAGAAGCCTTTCCAATTGAAATTTTTTTGGGAGGGGGGGGGGGGAAATAGCCCTAAGAACTAAAAGACATAGATTTATATTACCGAAACACAAATTATGTAGACATTATATTTTAAAACCCGACAATGGGAAACCCGTGTTTGTTAGTTCTATCGTCAATGTATGTGTATACGTCGTAACCCATCGTAGTCATGTGAATTAAGGTCCAGGTAATAGCTGGTGGTACTGTCCTACTGTAAAACCTTGAATTACATTTAAACAAACGGGGTTCCCTTCCCTTACATCAAACACTAAACAGTGGCTCTCTTATTCTCCAGGCTATAAACAGCTTGTGGAGCGTTTCAAAAATGATGACAACCACCGCGCCAACTAGGACGGGATACTATTAATAGCACCTGGGCTATCACGTGAAAGTAAACCAGCAACGCCGCTTAAAAATTTCATCAGACTGGGCAGTGAATATAAGGAATCTCCGATGGCAGAAAATTAAATGCAGGCAAAGAACAAGAAAGTACATGTTACAAAGAAGAAGCAGTCGCCACTGATGTCCAGCGATTTCATACAACTGAATAAATAGCATTTTACAGTTGTGATAAAAGAACGACCTTTAACCCCGTTTTGTTTCGTTCAATGAGCTGGCCGAGGTAAGTTATTTTATGTTCCGCTCGTTGTGAATTTTCGCTAAATATCAACAACAAAAATGTAATGGCTTATTTAGCAATAACGTGGCAAATGATTTAGCGTTGAAGTTTGGTAACAGAAATGCAAATCAACAAGGAGACATTCGCATGTTTCAAAGCGGTATTTTGAGGGGGTGCACAGCGGCATCGTCAAAATTGTGTTATTGTGAGACACTGCAGGGCTTTTAACGTGAGATCTGCTTCACTTAGAGTTGTTTTTTTATTATACTTTATAACGAATTCAATTGTTCGTTATTTCATATTACATAATAATTTGGGTCAAAAGGATGTGCTATCTATTTTCATCGATACAATCAGATGTTACCTAGGACTCTAGATAATACGTAATCCTACTACTGTTATTTTTACTTGAGTATAGTATATAAACGTCATTGACAGGTCCTGTTCACTCATCGAATAGGGTGGGAGATTGAGGGGGGAGGGGGGCGGTGGGTTACTTTATGTGGACATTGATTTTTATTGTGTAACTATTCTAAATTGCTGTGCAATCGTGTTCCCTATGAATTTCTCCTTAAGAAAAGGTAGACATTTCTTAAATTGTATTAATTTTTTTTTTATTTGACTGTCCTGTGTTAAATTTAATCGGTGTCTCCAAACAGGTACCATTATCCTGACTGGAAGCCATTTGCTGACTGGAGGCCCCCCTACCCGTATTGGAACTCTTATCGGCACTGGATGAGCCATCGTCACTACAGAGGCGGCAGCATGTTCGGCAGATTATTTTTCTTCCTCGTCGGTGTCTACGCTGGTGTTGTGGCCAACCAACGGTACCGACTGCCCCCAGCGCCCACACCGTGCGGCGGACACCACCATGAACACAGGTCTGACAGCAGGTCAAGGCTGGACGAGTATCCGGAACTCAAAGAGGCGATAGAGAAGCTGAAAGCGTTTGAAAAGCGCTACCGGAAGCACCCACCGAACGAGGAGCGGGCAGCCCCACCCACGACATCGTCAGCACCGCCTTCAAACTGAGTCTGATTGTTTACTCGAATTCAACGTTCGCTGAGAACTATTTCAAACTGGCTTAAAGTACAGAAACGATTTAAACAACGAACACACGTTTTTGAAGGGCATCATTTCATAGCTGCAGCATTACAAAACTTCATGGAGGCATTCATGTGATAGTTCATATATGAAAATAGTTTGATCAAGTATTTACCATGCTCATCAATTGTGCCTGAATGAATCAGTGTGAATTTTGAATGTATGAAAGTTGAAAGTGTGTGTTAAAAAACCTGTCCTGCTCACATATAATAATCCGAATTTGTGTCCATTTTTAATGCAACATTATATGTTTAAAACTTTTTTATTAAACAAATACCGAAAACCTGACCAGAAGTGCAGGTTTTTTTTTTCACTAACATTGTTGTGTTTACTTGCGTGTTAATAGCAATGAACAAATGATAGGCTCCAGTCATAAAACAAGATATTTTTACAACCACACATGGACTGCAGGTAGTGATTCCATTTTTTCCCCCCATGAAACATCTTATAATGTTGCCGTTTGAACACAATGAATTAAGTACACATCTATACAGGGCACACACATTGCCAGCACATACAATCATTTTGCCTTTCCTATACAGGTCACACACTGTGCCAGCAAACACGCTATGAAAGCCCATACATGGCGCACACTGTGAAAGCCCATACAGGGCCCACAAAATGCCAGCCCATACATAGCACACTATGCCTGACTATACATGGCACGATATGACAGCCCACACAAGGCACACGCTTAGCCAGCCCATACAGGGCACGCTTAGCCAGCCCATACAGGGCACACTCTAAGCCGGCCCACACATGGCATACATTATACGCCAGTCCATGCAGCATTGGAGAAATATATTTCGAATGGAACTTCAAATATTGAAGAATGCAATAGAAACAAGACTGCAAACGAACATATAAATCCACGACTGCTGTCTCATGTACTAAAGATGTATGTGTGGGAAGGCTTTCCAGGCACAAATTAAGCTGGTAGGCCACCTGCGTACTCACCGTTGGAGATAGCCTTGGTCATCTTCGCATGCGAAGGACGAGCAACAACCACTAAACAGTGCCGGGGAACACAGATATGAAAAAGTTCAATAATGAGTGAGTTGTAGGTGTGGTTACTTTATGTATTTTATAAGGCTGGGGGAGGGGGAGATTCTCGGGCACCATAGTCGGACAGCCACGTTATCGCTACCCATCTTCGACTTAAAAGATCCTTTGTCCACTGTTGGTTTTTCATCTATTTCATGTATATGGCCATGATTCGATGTACTTATGCCACCAAACTCCAAATCTCCTCTTTTCTTAATCTGTCCACACTAGTGTGAGCCACAATCACAAACCGCTATTTTTGGTAGCGCTTCCCCTACATTCCTAAATAAATTATTATTATTTAAAATATATGTACAAGACTTTCACACTTTGGGTTGTAGATTTTCCCGATCAGCATGTTTGTTTTAGTTATTAATATACCAAACTTCCGGGATCGGGCTCCATTGGGGCATTGCTGCAAAATGCCCTCCCTAACAATGGCCGTCTTTCTCCATGGATTACTATTTGTATAACTATGGGAACTATGCCAGTGTTCCGAACCAAACATACAAACTGATACAAAGGAAGGCGTAACAGTTTCTAGGCTCTGCTACGGTTGTAGTCGGGGTTTTTTGGGGGAAGTTTTTTTATAAAGAAGGAACTCATTTCTTAATTCTTCAACTGATTTGGTGGCGGTGTTGTTTAGTTGTTGCTTTGTTGGGTTTTTTTCTTTTAATGGCGGGACGACCTGTATTATTCATAGGAGGGGCCTGCATGGGAGTCTTACTCTTAGCTAGCCAACTGTTTCGGCATCCAAAACTGTCAACCAAGGACAGAAGAGAGGTCGACTTGGACAAAGAAGTGGAATTTCAAGAGGCCGTGCAGAAGTTGAATTACTTAAAAAGCAAGTGGAAGTCACTCACCACCGAGGAGCCGACTACGAATGCAATACGGAAACCGCCCTCCGCCTTCGCGCAGTTCGGCGACGAGTAGCCATGTTGGCCTGAGTCTACCCTGAAATTGGTAGCTTGGAGCCCGTTGTTCGGCACACGGTGGTTGCTTGTAGGACTTGCAGTAAAATTATCGGCATTCTTAACATGCAGACATTTGTCTGGTTGTTTTGTTTTTTTTAAATTCTAAAATAAGTCATTAAGATTTGTGGAGCTGATAAACATCTGTCACTCAATGTCTCTTCAATCTATGAATACCAATTTACTGATGGAATGAGGTCAACCATCAAATAAGATCAAATGTTAAGAATTCAATTTAAAAACGCATGCAATAAAGAAGAAAAAGTTATGCTGTGCTGTAGGGGATGTTACGCAGGTTAGCTGATCACCTGAAGCAGGGAGCAAACATACAGATCCAGACCTAATGAAAATAATTTAGCATATTTGCGACTTAGGCCTACCTTCGCCTAATATTGTTGATGAGTAAAGGAATCGAATTGTTGTATTCAAAAAAATGTTCAACTAATAAATCAACTCAAGAAAAAAAAAAAAAAAGGCATGGATTTTCTCCTGCATAACCTTGAAATGTTTCATACGTTTCTTAAAATGAACACTAAGGAAGCCTTATTTTTTAATTGTTTCACATTGTTGGAAAAACTCTAATGCACGGCAGCTAGGAAAATTAAAGACTGGCTAAGCAGGGAGAGCTCTCAACAGAAATGAACATCCTTAACTACAACACCAAAACACTGGAAAGTAGGAAGCACACATTACCTTTGATGCCTCTGCCCATTGTGACCGCCTCTCTCAGGTTGGGGAAATCATCCTCCTCCACAGCTGCAGAACTGACAGACTCCTTGTTGAACTTATGAGTTGACCTCTGACTAGCTGTAGATTTTCCTGGCAACATAAAGATGCAAATCAATGGTACAAACTATTCTTATCCATCAGTTCCATAGAGGGTCATGAGAAGAGCAGCTGGTGGGTGGAAACACAACAAACAATTAAAAACTGCTTTAAACCTGCTGCTGCTGTTCCTTGTTTTTTTTTTGTTGTTTCAGTTTTGTGTGGAACTTTGTAGCTGCGTTATCTAACTGCCATTGTTTTCAAATGTCAAGACACTTTTTTCCTTTAGGGTTCACGATTATTTATACTATCTATACGGCCAATTAAGGAAATATTATTCACAAAAAACTAGCTGTTTAGTACAGTTTTTTTAGGCTCCAACAATATTACGTAATAGATCAAAACGTTTCTGAAGCTCAAAGAAAATGCAAGCGAATCTAAGCAAATCTACACATACTAGTTGTTTTTTTAACTTTATAAACACACTCCTGACTTGCTTAATGAATATTTCAAGCTATTGCTTAGATTAATTAATAATTTTTATATTGCATCACACACATTCAGTACTGACGACTATTTTTTAAAGGCTGCATCTATAGGTACCCGGGTACCTATGGTCGCCAATAACTATTCGCACCCGGAGTGGCTCCGTACATATTAAATGGCTTCGAAGCCGAATGTGATAACAATAATAGTATGAGAATTATTTTTTTAAATTGGTTTTTATCCTTTTCTACTTCATTGATTAATAGTTTTATTATTTTTAGTTTTTAATTTCTCTTAGTACCAGTAGATTTTTTTTTCTTTTTTTTTTTTTTAATCTCTTAACGAAGATGATTTAGATACATTTATTGTTTTCATTTGATTTTTAGAAAAGTAATAATATTATTTTAATTTTTAAATTTAAATCTTTTATTTAAGATTATTTATGTGTATTGTTTAAGTTAAAAGATTTAAATGAAGATGATTTAGATACATTTATTGTTTTCATTTGAATTTTAGAAAAGTAATAATATTAATTTAATTATTAAAATTAAATCCTTTATTTAAGATTATTTATGTGTATTGTTTAAGTTAAAAGATTTAATCACACAGTACTTTATGAATTAATTAGCTATTCTAAATAATGAAAATTTCATTCAGAATTAATTTCAACTATTCCTCTTAGAGAGCTTGGCTTAGTCAGAACAAAACCACCAATTTTAAACCTTTTCCTTGGCACTGGGAGTCATACATGCGGACACTGACTGTTTTTCCTGATATCTTGAATCTCCTTTCAACAACTTTTCTCATTTGACTTGACCTAATTCACAAGCTAGTTGCAATGAACATCTTAAAGTTAAAGGATGCCATTGTATAAAGCATGAGAAGGAGACTTATTTTTGGAGCAATAGTCTTTATTTTTTTTTACCATAGCTGTCTACTGGGTCTAACACACTGGTACATAATTTAAAATTTAATAGAAAAAAACAACCCTGAACTGACTTGAGAAGATTTTTTTTTTGGTTGTTTGTTATTTGAGTTGTGTACTCAAGTAATTCATAAAATAAATTAGGGGCCAGTATGGAGAAGGCAGCCAATAAACTCATACATTTAGGTCTCATCATTCCTTTGCCATTTGTCTCCTTTTACTTTCTAGCCTTCCTTGTTGGTACCCGTACAGTTAACTATTGTTTGTATCATTTCTTCATTTAAGTACAGAAGTAATGATTGAGTGGGAGCAAATATATGTGATCTGTGAATAGGAGCTTGGTTTCAAGGCAACTAAGTCATGCCACATTGAAAATAAAATACTCATAACCTAAGTAAATAGAGCCATTGAATAAAATACAGTACATACAAACCATACACAAACAGAAAGACTAAAATCCACTAAAGTTTTTTTTTTTTTTTTTATTTGTTGTGAGTTTTATTGCAAAAAATTAAACATTTTATTACCAATTTTGATTTTAGGCAAAATGAATAAAGACAAATTTTTATTGCATTGTATTGTAATTTATTGTAATGTATTGTAAATGAAACTTGGCATACACATTAAGAATAACATTGACAAAAAGTTTAAAGAAGATTATTACACAGCAGTTATTGGAAGTGTTACAAATGGCATGTATGTGGGGGTCACATAAATATTTGAGAACTCGTCAGGGGTAGCAAATGTAAAAATGTTATAAAACTTTCTAGTTGGATATATATATAAAAAAAGCCTCTTGAATTTTGTAAACAATATCAATGAAAAGAAGCCTGCAATGTTTGAAGGGTGTAGCTAGCATACTTTTCCTCCCAATTCATTTGGCGTTCCTTAAAAATCCAGAAAATGCAAAATTGAGAAAAATGAAAAAATATAAAATTGTGTTTTTTTAAATAAGAGGCTGCATGAACGATATAGGATGCATACACCATGTACATATATCCTTCATGATTTAAAAATCAATTAGAAAACTAAGACAGAAAAGATAGAAAAAAAAATTAACACACAAACTTAATAAATAAAATACATAAATACGAAAATTCTGAAAACTTTTCCTATGAGACATTTGTTTAAAAACAATCCATCATAAAGAAAAGAATCTCAATATAAATAAGCATGCAAAGTTTCAATTATGTAGTTCCAAAACTATTCCTCCTGATTCATCAATTGATTTCAGGAAAAAAAAAATGAAAATGCTATATCTATAAAAGCTGAAAAAGACACTGAAACAACATTGGATGCATACATCATGAACACATTCCAAAAAATTATTGTTAGGTTTTAAGACAAAATTTGGTATCAAATGAAAGATAATTGAATGGACTATATGCACTATATGTTTGTAAACTTAATTCTTCAGTTTCACTAAAGGAACGTTAACTAAAATAAACTACCCCAAATGACATCCGAATAGGCATCCATTTATTTACACACCAAAAAGTTATTATTTTCAGAACATTAAAAACATTCACATATTTATTTTATACAAGTAGTTGAAAATTGTTGGGGCAGTTATCTTTTTCTTTTCAGGGGAAAATTTTGTTTTACCTTCGGTCGCCCCTTTGGGCGAACTCTGTCAAAGTTAACCGTCCCAAAGGAACTAAAACTATTTTCAGTTTCAATTTTTTCTAAATTATTTGCAGCAACTGTTTCCTCGTGGGAAAAATGAATGTCATTTATATCAACTAAATCAATTAGTTGACTTTGAATGAAACTTGTTTGTGGTTCACCTTCATCAAGTTGTGACCCCGATTCATTTTCATCTAAATTTTCAGGACTTTTCCAGAGACTTATAGTAGTTTCAAGAAAGGATATTTTCTCTACAAAATCTTGTTCTCCTTGCATCGCCAAAAAATTTGCCAAGCCCATACAAATTCTTTTAGCATGATTAAACCGACCCTCTTGAGTCTTAAAATTATTGTTTCTAGTAGATACAATTTGAGAAGTTACTGAACCACTAGAAGTAGAAGCAACCACTCTAGGAACACTATGTTTGCTAAAACGGCATGGAATTAACTCTGAACAAAATTCTGGAAGCTGTAAATGTCTTCGAACTGAAAAATTACGTCTGCAAGGTAATGCCATCTTTTTAGCAAATGAACAATTACATTGAACGGATGTCGAGCTAAAAATATGTTCCTTATAAGCTACTGAAAAAAGTTCTGCCTCTCCAGGGACAACAGAGTACAGAACAGATCATAACAATTTGAGCTGATTGAGCAATAAAGCAGCAGCAAAGGAAGTAGCAACACTTTCAATCTTATTTACACTTTCATCATTATCAGATGACGTATACTGAGCTGTTTGCAGCAAGCAATCTTAAACGATCACATACTGTAATTTTGCAGCTGTCAAAAGACATAAGGTTACGAAGAGCAGATGAAAAAGAAAGATAATGAGTCAAACTATTTTTTATTTTGGCGTGATAAGACTCCAAGTGATTTGTTGTTGTCGCATGAGAGTCTTAAAACATCAGCATTGGATGATGCTGTCCATAAATGGGCCTTACTCCACCAGTTCGACTCAAAATACTCCAAAGCTACATCAGGAAGAGTATCTTTCATGTCTTGCATCAACTTTAAAAATTCATCACACGACTCAGTATAAACTTGACACATAAATCTTTCAAGAATTGGCTTAACATGCTCAGGACCTACATGTTTCGAAAGAAACCTTTGCACTGCCTGGTTAAAGGGAAAATGACATAGATTAACAGGTACATTTGGAAACAGATCATTTATAGCAGAGATTTCAGCCATGTCTTTGTCAACCACAAAGCACTTGAAAAGACTGGCATCAGAATTCTTCAGAAGAACTGCAAACAAAGAGAAATAGATTCCTTATCTTTTTTTACAAAACCATGAAGAACAGGAATGCCCCTGCCCTCTCCATCAATAACCATCACAGTCAAAAGTGGATATAAATATTTATTGGTTTTATATATGATAATTTATTTAATAAAAACTCTGGATATTGGGCAATAATTCTAATCATATCATCAGTCATGTATGATAAATTCTTAAATTCCCTACTTTCTGTTAGTCCATAGGACACACTTCCACCAGCTTGTGATATAGAATGAAGTATAGATTGAGTTTCAGTTGCATCAGAAGATGATTTATTTATTCTTGACTTAATATCGTAAATATCCCTGGGAAGCAAATCCACATCATGCTGTTGTTCAAGCACTTGCCGGGCCTCAGGTGCCTGAATTGTGGTGCAGGACATCAACAGAAGCGTTGCCACATTTAGTTCCACCTTGCAGTTTTCCGGATACAAGCGGAACATCTGGAAAAAAAACACACAAAGGTTACTTTGCAATAATAAGTATTATGTAAAAAAATATGCCCTGCAAACATTATTATTATTATTATTAGTGGTCTTATAAAATGTTCCCTTTAAGCTGTGCTGCCGCGCAGCCGTCTCACAGGCGCTGCGCAGCAGTTTTGAGTATCCGCGCAGCAAATTTCCCTGTAAGTGTCTGTTTGTGTTTCTGGACTGTAAAATTTTGCACACAAAAAAATTGATGCTGTAAAACTTTGCACATAACTGTATGATTTTGCACACAAACCAACAAACCTTAGAGGGAACATTGGTCTTATATAGCGCGGTACCCCAGCCTAACTAACCTTCAACTTGGGGATAAATGTTTTAAATTTATTATAAGTCACAATAATCAAAATTAAGATATAAAACTCTGTTTGGACTATTTAGAATTTATTAAATTTCATTATACTGTTAAATAGATTTGTCTTAATTTTTTTCAAAACCTTTCTATGGTAAGGGTGGTAACCCTAACCTTAACCTAAAGTTTTCAGTGATAAAATTTCTGAGCACCCTAGATTGAATGGGTTAATGAATGGTACAAAACATTCTTTTAAAATGCATCCATCTCTAACACTATAGTATCTGTAGTACCTGCCACAAGAATATGCTATTTATTATTATTATGTAAATATTTTTCGCAGCACATGCACTTACTTGTTCATGCATTGATTTGGTAATTTCTAGCCGAGATGGATTTCTCTTGGCAACAAGCTTTATCTTTGCCTGGCATCCCAATTTGAAAGAACTGAAAAATATAAAAATTCTCAACGAATTGCCAAAAGTGGTAAGGGCTAATGTGGAGCACGAATGCCATGGCGTCATTTGCTTCTTTATTATAGTTGCAGTGAATTAGGGTCGGTTAGGTTGAGGGGTCGATTTAGGGTTCAGGTTAAAAAAAGGCATAGGCATCGATTTAGGGATACATTTAGTCGCGACCATCAATAAAATAGTGGCATTCGTCCTCTACATTTACCGTGGTAATAATCATTGGCTTGGAGAAATAATTATTACATGACAAGACCAACTAAATTTAAAGTTAACCTATTATTATTACTTTATTACTTACGCTTGTGATTTTCTTTGGCCTGTTGTCGTTGAAGACTTTGACTTGCGTTTAACTCCTTTTTGCAACAGTGAATTATATATTCATATTTAAGGTGTTCCAAATTGGGATCTTTCATCTTCTCTGACCATCTTTTAGTGAAACACAAATTGTGTTCTTTACAAAAATAATTCAATTCGTCTTCAAAAGACGCATAGGTGTCAAAAATGCTGCCAACCTCCATTTTTATTAAAGAAAGCACGGCAGACTTGTCGATTATTAAGCCTCTGGTTCGGATCATGTTTTTTTTCGATTACTAAGACTTTCGGGTGCGAATAGTCATTGGCGCCGATGGGTACTCGGGTACCACTTCGTTTTTTAAATGTAGGCTACATGTTTAAAAGTTAAATTGTACAAATTGTTTTACAGTGATCCAAGGCATCAAAACTAACATGCAGGCAGACATTGGTGGCAGTTTTATTACATTCACTAGAAATGCAGTCTTGCAATGTTGTTGTTATGGCTATCTTTTGAACTACTTTAATGTTTGAAATGACAACTCATTTCACTACTCTTCAAGTTCATCATCCAACCAAGTCATCACCTTTCCTCTTGGTTTCTTCCAGCCTAACAGACATACTCAGTATACTTTGGGATAAATTACACATAGTATACTTTATGATAAATTACCCACACTAAGTATACTTTGGGATAAATTATAATATTAATGTTCCTAGACGTTTGAAGAAAATATTGGAAGAAGATATGTTTAGGCTTGCAATGAAAAGACAGGAAAATTAAAAGGACGTTTCGGCTAATTGCCTTCTTCAGCAGACAATACAAAACAGGAAACAACTGATAATAAGAATGAAATACTTGTGTTAGAAAATCTCAATGAATCAAATGTAGTTCTATGTGTAGAGTGAGAGGCGCTCTATATTAGAGAAGAAAATTAAGTTGTTCAAAGCCAAAATGTGTGTACGAAATAATTCTGTTGTGTTTACTACTACTACTACATGTAAGTAATTTAAAGTTTAAGATTTTAAACAACAAAAAATGTGAACAGCAATGGAGGTAAATTGAGGACCATTAGTAATAGAGTATTTGATTGATTCCATACGGTGATATGGCAATGAAAATCTTAATTAATTTGTTACAATTCTTCACTCTTGCTGGTGTATTATGAACTATTAGGGTAAGAAGTTAACTTGCTTTTCTTTATTTGCTTATTTATTTATTTATATTTGGTTTCATTGGATAAAATTAATGTCCAAGATATTTTTTTTAATTTAAAAAAATGTTCATGGTTGAAAGAAAAAAGAAGGGGGGTGGCGGCAGAAAAGGGGGAGAATTGTCCTCAGGGTTATTGTCCTAGAAGCAAGATAAGACAGAATAATCCAAGTCTGATATATTTCTTCTTGTGACCTGCTTATAAAAATGAGATGATGTAAGAGTTTCAAAGAGATCTTACCTTTACATTTATTAGCCCAGTGACCCTCTTCTCCACATTTAAAACATTTATTGGTGCCAAAACTTTTGCTCCTGCTTGCCATCTTTGCTTTCCACTGTTTTTTTCTCAGCTGCCCAGCTGTCAAGCCAGCTCCTCCTAGAATGAAAATGGGAAAGTACATAAAATCTTATTTATATTTACTTCTATTGAGATTTGGAAAATTGTAAAAAATGAAAAAGACAATTTGACCATATTAATCTGTACATAACCTAAAATAGAGTTACTTACCTTTCCTGCGATATCCTTTTTGCTTCATATTCAAACACACAAAGTTTTCATTCATAGCTGCTGCCCCACGTTTGCTAAAAGAAATAATGACACATCTTCATATAAATATGAAAGCTGTTTGTATGCCAGTGGTTCACCAGATTCTTTAATATTGGAAAGAGCTGCAATTAATTTGTGAAATTGAGATCAAAAGTGCCACATATTTTCCACCCCCATCCCTGCTGCTTGGGTACTGCTGCCTGGGTACTGCTGCCAGCATTCATTTAAAATGTGGACAACTAAGTTTTTTTTTTTTGTGAATTACCAATATGCTATGCCCTTTCTTTAATTTTTTAATATTTTTTACATTCTTGGGTTAATAAAATAGACTTACAGCATTGGTGCCTTTGCTTTTTTGTCCTTTGATGAAGATGAGCTGCAAGATACAGGTTCAGTATCATTCACTTCCTCTGCCATCTTAAAAAATGAAATTTATATATTATTATATTTATAAATTGACAATAGTCATTGAAAATAATTCTTGTTAATTTTTGTTCTCCCATAAAATAGTAGGAGGTTGTGGTACAGCTGGATGTCACACAATGATACTACATTTAATCACAGTGGCAACTATTACTTAAGAATTTAATTTCAAATTTATCATCTTATTTTGAATAGAGTGACGTCCAATATTATTTATGTTGATCCAATCTGACCACTGCTTCAACGTTCTGGCTGTCATTCAAAGTACACTCAGCAGCTCACTACTTAAGTTCAGATTTGTAAAGTAAGTCCAGTATATAGTTCTTTGTGGGCTGACATGACAACCTATGGTTATATCAGATAATAAGGGGAGTCTAATATAACTATAGGTGATCTGATATGAGATGATTCAATGTACTTTGTTCACCTCATAAAAACAACAAAAAAGGCCTACAATAAGACAGGGGTCCCCAACCACCGAACTTGTAGCTATTTGGAACTTGGCCCCATGGTGACAAAGAGCGCTCATTGTTTTTTTTTACTTGAACCAAATCTAAAACACCCCCACACCTAGTCCAAGAGAAAAATTGTCTTCTACCAAACCGGTCCCTGGTCCAAAAAACTAGGGACAACTGTATTAGGATGTATTTTTAAAGTGCACAACAAGTACATACGCATTTAAATTTAACTGACAACTGGAATAAACATGGATGTTTACAGCATACACAATAGAATTTACAAACCCCACAGGAGACCAAACATTACTCAGGAATACAAGTATTGCACATAGTGAAAATGTATGCTTCAGTAGTTGATGTCCATTGATTGTTACTTAAATAAATATTTCATTTCTGTGTGTCCTTAATATATAGAAGGAGAAGTTTTTTCTGATGTACAGATATATTTTCTACCTAGGACAATTTTGCCCAGGGTACTTTAAAACATTCCAAAGATGCATGTGGCATACTTTACACCATACTAACCATTTCTTCCAAGACAGTCTCCTCTTCCGGATGATCTACTCTCACAGCTTTGGGAGGATGTTTAACCCTGGAAATCTTGCCTTTATTTACTTCTGAGAGGTCTACCTCTGAATCTCCATCTTTGGTTGAATGGGAACTTTGAGAAATCGTTGGCTTTCCCGTCAACTTTGACGATGGTCGTTTTATTCTTGCTGTTCTATACTTTTGAATGCCACATTCATCAAGGTGTTGTTCTTGGTCATCCATAAAAGCAAAAGCATCCGACACATTTGAGGGTTCTTTTGAACAGCTTTGGCTAAATTCAGACTTACTATTTAACACTAAGGTTTTTGTTCTCTTTTCACCGACAGGTGCTGTCCTTTTAATATCTCCTGAATCTTTTATACTATTAGTAATATTTTCAACATCCTGAGACACTGAGTGGCTTTGATCCATCTTAGGGGTTTTAACAGTGAGAGAAGTTTCTCTAATGGGAATTTCACTATCACTGACACACTCAGTTCTATCAATTGGTTTCAACGTTGTAAAATTCCTCTGCTTTTCTGAGTCAGCCTGGACATAAGAGACAGCCTTGACATAAGTGTCAGCCTGGAAATTATTAGAATCATCCTGGACATCAGAGTTTGCTTGGACATGAGATTCTATAGATTGTGAAGCTAATCCTGAAGTAATGTTCGAATCGTTCCCATCGACTAAGTTTCTGAAAGCACCAGACAAGTTTTTGGAAAGAAAAGACAATCTTGGCTTTGCGGTAATAGAAACTTTGTTGGAAATAGTCCCCAGGCTACTATGCTTTTTCAAACATATATTTTGTGTTTTGTTGAAAATGTTTCCTTTAAGGGTAAAGTCATCCTCATCTTCTGGCTTGGGCAAACTATCACTATTTGATGTTGAGCTTCCTGCGCATAATGAGCCTGAGTGTGATGATGATAACTCTTGAATATTGAAACTATCACTATCTGATGTTGAGCTTCCTGCGCAGCACAATGAGCCCGAGTGTGATGATGATAACTCTTGAGTAGTGTCATTTCCAGATGGAAATTTCTAAATTTAAAAAAAATGAAATGAAAATTATTGTTTAAAATTGTGCATGTTATGGTTCTGAATTGTAGGCTATTGTACTGTATTGCGTAGACTAATTAGACTGATTATTGTGAAGGCTATTGTTCTATATTTTGTGGACAAAATGTACAAGATCTTTGCTGAAAAAAATGAAGAAACGACAAGAAATAGAAAGTAGTTCGAAAACTCAATTGCTCGTTATTAATGTTATTGCCGGAAGTAGGGTTTTCTAAAACCAAGATTACAGAAAGTAAAAGAATTTATGTATCATTACTGTGAAAAATAAGATTGTATGGGACCAAAATATTTTGTGTAACGATGTAAAATATTAGAAATAAGAAAAGAAATACAGGGGAATTGAGGATCACTAGTAGGAGAGCATCTGATGTCCCTTTGGGTTCATCTCTGTTGAAATGGGATGAGATCGGGGAATGTTAGCCCTGTTCAATGTCACAAAGATGTTCAGTGAACCTGTCTGCTGAGGAAGGTTCTTAGCCGAAACGTTCTTCTTTCATTGTGCTGTCTTTATATTTCAAGCATCCACTTACCTTGTTCCACTATTTCCATCAGTAAAAAAATTAGTTTGACAGAGATCAAAATTAATTTTTTTTTTGTTCTTTATTTTTACCTCTGTGAATTTTAATGTCACTGTGGACTTCAAGTGTTAAGTTGAAGTTATTCTTTGAGTCTTTTTAAAAATATTTCGTACTTGTTACTTTTCATACCGAAGCAGTTTCAAACACATTTTTGAAAACTGATTCGTAAAACAAAAGCTTACGTTTGTGAGAGCTCAACGAAAATCATCATCCTGCAAAAGATGGTATTTACAGTGTCTGCCAATTAATCTTTACATGTAATCTTTACCATAAAGAAACCTTTCTTCTGTACCCTGCGCCCGGGCTCTAGTGGAATTTTGCACAGGTTCTGAGCCAGCTTTTCTCCAAGCCTGTTTAAGGTCTCTTCCTTTTCAACTTCTTGTACATGCTGCTTGGATGGCTTCTTGTTCCATTCAGTACCCCAAACATCACCCCCTGCTTTAGTGTCAGGTAATGTCGGCTGTATTTGACAAAATAAAATAAACAGCACAAACATTTCTTTTAATGAAACATCAGTCTTATGGTAATTTAATAACATTGGTTACCTGCTATGAATAATGACAGAGAAGACTGAAGAGCGGTCAAATTAAGTTGACTTGAACAAAGTTTTTTTAAATAAATATCACTATGAAATAGTTTGCAATAAATTTGAATAGCATTAGAATTGAAATAATATAATTTAAACAGAAATTATATATATATTTATATATGTGTATGTATGTATGTATGTATGTATGTATGTATATATATATATATATATATATATGTAGATATATACATTATGTGTCTATATATATATGGCATCCTTCCGTCTTTGCAAGACGATGGAGTAGCTATGTAGTCCTACACTTCGACGAGTGGCTTACTAGGCCAATCCTGGAATGACAATCTCAACTGCATTTCTCACAGGAGAATATTGATTCCTGGTTATCTTTGGTCTTCCGTATTGTTCTTTTTGTTGCAAGGGCTTCTTTTCGCATTTCTGCCTTTTTTACTCCTTTATACACTGCTGTTCGCCAGCAGGAACGTTGTTCAGCAATGATCTCCCATTAGTTGATATAAACGTTGGTTTCCCTCATGCAACTTTTGCAAACGTCTTAAAATCTCAGGCGTAGCCGTCCAACAAGTCTTCTCCCTTCTGCCAACTCTCCATACAGAGAGCGGAGAATATGCTAAACATGTGTGCACGTTCCAAGACCTCTGTGCTAGGCACCTTGTCCTGCCATCGAATGCTTAAAATGCGACGCAGACATCTATGATGAAAGCTGTGAGTTTTCTTTGTCTTGTTTTCTGATGAAGGCTCTAAGCGGAAACGTCAAGATCTTTTGTCCTGTTTATGAATTCAAGTTTGGCACACCTTGTTCTTATATTTGACTGGGAATGCCTCAGAGACAGCGCCATTGAACGTTACTATGCTGTGCATGTTCTTGTGAAATGACTGGATGATTGTGAGCAGTCGTGTCTATAGTTAAGCGCCCACTCGGGAAGCCACACTGAGACTCTGGGTAGTTGCGGTTAGCCAGACTCTGCAATCATTTAAGGGTAACAAGGGCAAAAGTCTTTCCAACTAAGCCAAGGAGAGAAATTCCTCAGTAGCTATTACAATCACTTCGGTCCCTTTTATTTTTGTACTATGTTACGGTGTTGGCATCTCTTATGTCCTAAGGAATGTGACCTGTTTCCCAACACATGTAAGGGCTGAAGTAGTATTGTTTTTCCATTTTTGAGGACTTCCGGTGGAATGCCGTCAATCCGTGGTGCCTTCCAATCAGCAAGGTTATCAATTACCTTTTCGAGCTCCTGCACAATTGGCTCTTCATCTAGTTCTTCCAATGTTGACAAGACGGAAATATTGTTCAGATCGTTCTCATTGACTACATTCATTGTTTAGTATAGTTCAAGATTATGCTCTACCCAACGCCGGAGTTGATCGTTTGGGTTCTGGAAAATTTGATCTGTCTTGGACTTGAGTGGTGCTACTTTTGAAATGGGTCGACCTAATGCCCTCTTGATGCTCTTGTACATGCTCCTTGCATCCCCGTTTTCGGAAGCCATTTGTATATAAATTGCAACGGTCTAGCGAGTAAGTGTTGGCACAGTAGCGGGCCGTCTGCTAGAATAATTCTTTTGCAGTTCGGAGAGCCTGTAGTGTATGAGCACAAGGTACATCCCTGTAGGCAAGTAAGCCTCTTCTCTTCTTCTCAGTTACGGGTTCCATCACATTCCAATGCGCCTTGTACCAGCGATATTTTTATGCTCCATTTTACCGTAAGCGGACATGGCTGAAGAATAAACAGCACCTCGTAAATGAGTCCACATAGAGTCAATAGTGCCATCGGGTGACCCTTTAGCAAGGGTTTCCTGCAACACTTTAGTCAATTGCTGTGGTTTTTTCTGGGTTGATTGAGCAGTGGATGTTAACTCGTGGAAACTTGTTTTCAACTTAGGACTGTTGATTTGTTATCTCTTCCACAGTTGCATTTTTAAATGGTATGTCAAGAATGCCAAACCTCATGACACTGGCAGTGGAATTGTTTATATTAATAATTTGTGCATTTTTAGGGGCATCAGAAACTGACATAGACCTTAAGGTATTATGAGTTAGTGACTCTCCTAGTAGATGGTACTTACAGACTTAAGGACTGAATCATTTCCTGAACCTGTCTCCTTCTTCTTTTTAAAGTACAATTGGTATTTTTCTGTGGAGAGAAAAAAGAGTCTCCCAGTTTAGTTGAAAATGATTTTATGTTAATATAAGGGACTTTCTTTACTAAAAAAATGGTTTAATAAACTATGCATTTAAATACATAATTTTAAATTACACTAAATTTTAAAATAGCCTCCAGTAGTCTATATATTTTCAGATTATTCACTAATTAAGTGAATGTATTAATATAAGAATCACTCCAAAGTGCTTTGTCATTGCGAAAAGCTGTATCCATATATGACTGATGTTAAAAGTACCGGTAATCAAGTTGTTCAAATAAGAAAAAAATAATGTTGAACCAGGGAATTTTAGGAGAAAAAAAAATGACTGATCACAGTTCCCCTTACCCTTGATATCTTTTGGCGCTTGTGCAATATCATTCTGAAATATAATAAATAGTTTTAAAAATTTTTTAATTCCCTGAAAATGTACCTTTTATGATGGAAGATTCTACATTTTTTTAAATTTAAAAAATGTAATTTATACAAGCTGTCACTTATTCATTTACTTACCTTGTCAGGCTTCCGTTGATGCACAAGAGTGAATGCCGATTCCCACTGCTTTAAGGCCTTTCTTAAATCTTGAAGACCTTCTTCCGTCATCCTGTAAATGAATGATTAAGAGAATGTTGATAATCCTAACATGAAATAGGCAGGTCTAAATGTTCCCAACATCTCGGCAGATTTCACATATCACTGATTTCTATTAAAAAGGTTGAAGCTTCCATATGCGCATTGGAATTTGAATGTTAAAGAAGGTTTTCAAACAAAATGTTCTTATTAAATCATAGCATAGTCACAATATCAACATAAACAACTTCACGTTCATGTTAACCCACTTCACCATCAAATTTGAGTACTTTTCATACTGAATTTTAAGCAAATGATAAATTGTTTTTTTATATAAATAAGTCAATAACAATGTTTATGAGCATGATAATGATGCATTTCCAGAAATAAATGAATTGAAAAAGCCTAGGTTTCCTTAATTTCTTTTAAAAAATAAAACAAAAAGAAAAGGAGAAATATTACCATTCCTTAGGATTATGCAATATTATTCACTTTTGCCTATGACAAAATTGATGAGCATGACAATGATAAATCAAAATGAATATCACAAATGAAGGAATTGAATAAACCTAGGGTTCCATTTTTTTTTTTTTTTTTTTTTTTTTGGAAAAAATTTTTAAAAAAATAATGATATAAAATATTACCATTCCACTAGTTTTTCTTCAACAAAACTGTTTACATTTGCCTAGGCCTACTAAAAATTTAATTTTTTTGAAATAAAGGTCAAATAGGTCATCATGCAGATATGAGCAGTTTCGCAGAGTATTAGTCATATAACATACGATGACAGCAAGACGTCAATAATGAATATCGGATTTCCAGCCTATGAACAGACAGACAGTCTCATCTGAGTTAAGACAGACAGTCTCACCTTTGGTAGATGACCGATAACTCCAGTCACTTTCGGCCAAAACAGAAATTAAACCGAAAGTTGACATTTCAGTTTCGACCGAAGCCAAAATTAAACCGAAATTTAACATTTTAGTTATGGCCGAAGCAGAAATTAAACCGAAATTTAACTTTTTGGTTTCAGCCGAAACCGAAATTAGACCAAAAGGGATCAAATGGCCACTTTCGGCACCGAAATCGAAATTCGGTCGGTCTCTAATTTCAATATACATTTTTTGTTGTGCCTTATGATTTTAGACAACATGACTTCTTATCTTATTTTAAACATCCCAGACATGCCCCATGGAATAATTCATTTAAAGACTTGCCCCATGGGATAATTCATTTAAAACTCTCAGCTTTAAATTCTTTTGAAATATGTGATAGAAATGACTGCATAAGATTATTAGGAAATTGCTTTTTTATTTTTCAACTATAATTCCCAACCCTGACTAGTGTATTGACTATTATAATGTTATTTGACACAGCATCTGGAGACTTATGCATAAATATATAATAATGCAGCATGCAATCACCTAAATTAGTGGTCTTTAGCGACCTGAGTGGGCCATGGCAAGTCTGCCACAAATCGGTTTTGACTCCGAAAAATATGGTTCCTGGCAGGTTCTTGAAAAGAAATCTGGCTCTTAAAAAAAATGTAATTGTCCAGCTGCTGATTTTTGGCACTTTTGACCACTGCCCTAAATCAATGCTTTCAAAAAAATTAAGTTTTTCAGACCGTTAGATAAGTTTTCAAATTACACCAGAGACCGGTGCCTGGTTTATTAATTATATTGTCTATTTATCTAACCATAAATATTCATATCATACAGACTGGAAACTTAAGGATCATGGAGCTGTGCAGGTCAGCAGAACAGCATTTGGGAAATGCTGACCTAAATGTCAAATATGGTCTGCATGCAGTCCTTAGAATATTTTTTAGCTTTATTTTTATTTTAAAGTTAAGGAATGATTGTATTCACTTCAGTTAGTCAAGACAAAATTTATAGGAAGAGGTTATCATGTGACTATGCTTTAAAAAAGTTGGTTGAGGATAATAAAAGTAGTTTCAGTAACCATCATATCATGCAATTATTGAGTCAGCAATTTTAGCCGCCTAATTTTTATTATTCAAGGTTTTAATTTTAATTTTTTTCTTCGATTCCATCCATACTATAACTTACTATAAGAAATATAAAATTATTTCACAGAGCAATTTTTTATAATATTATCCAATTAGCAACAATTATTTATATATTGCAGTATTTCAGCTGTAAAACCTATTGATTTGACCACTATGACTGAATATTTATTTATCCATAATTCTTTAAAAATATATTGAACTTCAGTAATTTATTTGCTCCTAGTTCTGTGTTGAGCTACCAGCGACTCTGTGGACACATGAGGCCAGGGATGTCATTTGGGTAGGGCAGGGTGAGGCATTTTCCCCCCCTGAATTTTATTTCAATTGCAATGTACTGTGCGGTCTCCAGTAATAAACAACTTAACATGCTGACCAAGTTTTAGTTTTGCCCCCCTCCTTTCCCCTGAAAAAGACACCCCTGCATGAGGCTCCGGGAAGAAATAGATCCCCAATATGCCCCTGCTTGTGGCTTGGGTTAGTTATAGAATTTAAACCAGGCATTGAAAAACGTGTATGATGTCTGTAGTCTGTATAGTATAAGTGAAATTCATAAAAATGTAAGTGTAACATGCATGGCATAAATCCATAAGTCTCTTGCCCTTGCTAAATAAAATTATTATCTTCTTAAATAGTAATGAGTCATCAATTTAACGGATCATAATAAAATTAATTTAAATTGCAGCGCCCACCCTCTCTGTCAGTGCCAGCAAAACCAAGTTGAAGTTGCCTTTTCCCTCTCTTCATGGTCCACAGTGGTGTTTCCTCAGACCCAAAAAATATGATTTTTCAAAGGTGAAGTGGTAGATTACCCTAATTCTATTAATCTATTTTTAATTATTCATAAGAATGAAACAAAAGGGAGAGAATCCTACACAAACGTACGTCATGGCATGGATTTGGGGAAATTAGCTGAATGAATTATTTATATTTTATAGGACTTGTCAATTTAGTTAACTGCTAAGTAACACTATCTATCTAATATTAAAAGTTAAATTGTCAAAAAAACTTAATTTTAAGTAGTTTTACTTTTTAGTAAATTTTAGTCTTTTTTATTTTTAGTTTGTAATTTGTTGAGGAAAGTAATTGAAGAAAATAAGTGAAAATAAAAATATGACTATGACTAATGTAATGAATGTAATGTAGTTATTCAGAATATTACATACATTTTCTAACATTCAAACCATCTTTTTTTACCTGTAAAAAATTCCAGTGTCTGCTTAAAATTATAAACTAAAACTAGTGTGCAACCAAAATGCCTAATAATTATTAATAACTATCATTAAGCTATTGAAGGCTATTGCAACGTCTGCTATGACACATTGTTTACAATACGCGCGTTTATAATGAACCGGAAGTTATTACTGTCAAACGACGAACAAAATTGAAATCGAAGTTTAACTTTATAAATTATGTGAATTTGAATTACATTCAATTTCATAATTTCATTGCATTTTTTTTTTAGGTTTGTCTTCTTCTCTTTTTTTCTTATATTAAGCTCAATTTTAAACTTCTGTAGTCTAAAATATCAGAACAGAAATACAAATTTTCCCTTTTCTTATATTTATAAATATCAACGCAATCTGTTACTGAAGGCTTAATAACTTAATAAAATAGTGTGCAATGTTTTTATCAGAATCCGTTATGGTTATAAAAGTTAAAATATGTTAATCATTTAATGTAAAATTATGATATAAAAATTGTATTCACTGTCAAATAGCTTCATTAGTATTTTGTAATACTTGGTCTGCGGGGAGGAGTGTGGGGGGGGGAGAACAGAAATGACGTCACGTTGTTTTGTTTTGTTTTTATTTTACTACCCCTACCCCCACAACCCCCCAAAAAATGTTTCAAATAGTCTGCAAAAGTCAGATGCCCATCCCCTCTAATATAACGTCAAAATCTCTGCACCCCCTCCAAACTAAAATAAATAATTAAAATTCTCACTGAATTGTTCAATTTTAAATGGTTGGCCTACGAAATGGTTGGCAAAACTGTGAATGATTTGGTGCTGGTGTGTGTACAGTGTGACCATTAACTGGTGTGTGTAAAGTGTGACCATTAACTGGTGTGTGTAAAGTGTGACCCTTAACTAGTGTGTGTAAAGTGTGACCATTGATAGTGGTAGAAAGATGGAACAAGACACTAAAAATAATGTTAAATAAAACAACAATAGACCACCCTAGAGAATGGCACCTATATATACCCATGGTTCTATTCGCCTATAGAGAGAGTATAGAAGACACCACTGGGTACTCTCCATTTGAGCTAATGTTTGGGGCCAATCCAAAGGGACCTTTAACTCTTTTTAAAGAAAATATTTTAGGCCAGAAAGGCACACAACAGGACACATTTGACATAATTACAAAAATTAGAGAAAGGATAACATATGGCATAGAAAATGCTAAAGAAAACACTGATAGGGAGTCTAAAAGACAAAGACACATAAAGAATACACATAGATACCTCAGAGATCTTAAAGTACATGATAAAGTTTTGGTATGGTTGCCAAACAATAATGGACAAAAGATTTGGCAGGGTCCGTTTACAATTCATGACAAGTTAAATTTAGTTGATTATGTAATTCACATGAAGGGTGAATTGAAAGTCCTACATGTGGACTTGCTCAGAAAATATGACTCTGTTCCTGAAGAGTTAGAAACCATCAGTAATGAAATAAGTAGCACAGCCACCGTTGCTAGTGTTATACAATTAGAAGACAATGAAAATAACACCACAACAAACAGACACTTAACAACAATTCTAAAAGAATACAAAGATGTCATCACAGAGAACATAGGACACACTAGTAGTTTATTAGGCCAGAAAGGCACACAACAGGACACATTTGACATAATTACAAAAATTAGAGAAAGGATAACATATGGCATAGAAAATGCTAAAGAAAACACTGATAGGGAGTCTAAAAGACAAAGACACATAAAGAATACACATAGATACCTCAGAGATCTTAAAGTACATGATAAAGTTTTGGTATGGTTGCCAAACAATAATGGACAAAAGATTTGGCAGGGTCCGTTTACAATTCATGACAAGTTAAATTTAGTTGATTATGTAATTCACATGAAGGGTGAATTGAAAGTCCTACATGTGGACTTGCTCAGAAAATATGACTCTGTTCCTGAAGAGTTAGAAACCATCAGTAATGAAATAAGTAGCACAGCCACCGTTGCTAGTGTTATACAATTAGAAGACAATGAAAATAACACCACAACAAACAGACACTTAACAACAATTCTAAAAGAATACAAAGATGTCATCACAGAGAACATAGGACACACTAGTAGTTTAGATCACAAGATTATATTAACACAGGAACCCACATTCAAACACAAAATCTATCCAATCCCATATGCATTTAGGGAAGAAGTAAAGAAAGAACTAAATCATTTAATACAGACCAACAAGATTAAAAGATCAGATTCACCAATAGCATCACCCATGGTAGTAGTAAAAAAAAGAAAAATGGCCAGTGCCGTATATGCTGTGACTATAGGGAGTTAAATAAAATCACCCAATTAGATGCAGAACCCATGAGGGACACCAGAGAACTACTTGAAGAAATAGGCTCCTCCACATTATTCACACATCTAGATTTAAACAGAGGATTCTGGCAAATAGGCATGCATCCAAATTCCATGCCTTTGACTGCATTTGCCACAGAGGAAGGCTTGTTTGAATGGACAGTAATGCCATTTGGTCTAGTCAATTCTACCGCAACATTTTCTCGATTCATGCGAATCATGCAGAAGGCATACCAAATGTTGTACATTTTGTTGATGATATCTGTATCCACACAAAAGATATGAAAACACATATAGAGAAAATAAAAATAGTACTAAACAAACTAAGATCACATGGAGTCACAATAGCACCAAACAAATTAAAATTTGCACAAGAGGAAATAGAATTTTTAGGATTTAAAGTCAGTAAGAACACAATTCAGCCCACAGAACACAACAGAGGAAAAATATTAAACATAAAAACACCAAACACTCAAAAAGAAGTCAAAGCCATTTTAGGTTTGTGCAATTTTTACAGCACTTTTGTTCCAAAATTTTCTGATGTTACACTACCTTTAAGGAAACTAATAAACAAAGATAGCAAGAAACAAATAGTATGGACGGATGAATGTGAAAATACATTGAAAACAATCAAAGAAATTTTCCAAAGTGACAACATATTGTTATCACCCAACTTTAATCAGTCTTTCACTCTAGTGACAGACGCCTCCAACATTGGATTAGGAGCTTGCCTTATGCAAGAATTCAATCATAAACTAAGACCAATTACCTATTTAAGTAGAGCTCTAAGCAGAATTGAAATTAACTACTCAACCATTGAGAAGGAATGCTTAGCAATTGTGTGGGCACTTACAAAATTACAGAAATATCTATTAGGTAGAAAATTTATATTATTGACTGATCACAAGCCATTAATGGCACTAAATAGAAAGAAAATAGCAAACAGCAAAATAAACAGATGGTCGTTGATCCTATTAGATTATCAGTATGAGATAAGGACAATAAAAGGAAAAGACAACACAGTAGCTGATTTCCTTTCCAGACATATTGAACATACAGACAATGACAAAGACAATGACTTAAGACACATTAGTCAGACATTCTAAATGAAGATACTCACATACGTTCAATCAGTTTTGTTTTTGAAAATACACTTATACATATCAATTTTGTAAATGAATATCAGATATTAACCAATTGTAAATTATCTAATGCAAAATTTAAGGTTGTTACATTCATTTTGCAGTGTTTATTAATCATTAAGATGGCAATGTCATTTCACATTATCATACATAAGAATTTTAAGAAGTTGTCATTAATGATTTTGTATTTTTTGCCAAAATAAATTATTCACTCTTATTTGTGATGTTAACAGTCAAAGGTACTGTATTTCATAATGATGAAATGTTAATGTTGTTACACTTATTTGATTGATAGATGTGGGATTGAAATTTTCTAAGAGACATTATCATTAAAAGTGTAAAGTGTGACCATTAACTGGTGTGTGTGAAGTGTGGTTGTTAACTAAGAGATGAACTGATTTGGCTTAGGCTACTTCAGCATTGAATATGATTGTGCTTTAGTGTAAAAAAAAATTTATTCATAACATCTATATATATAATTCGCCAGCAAAGGTCAAACACCACCACGCAGGCTATATATAGATACGCCAGAGTGTGGTTCAATAATGAGTTCACTAGCGCGCAAAAGATAATTCCCCATAACTACGCTAAATGATATATATTTTATTTTTTTTCTTATTAACGCAATTGCGTTTGGTGCGTAATATTTTCTTTTCGGAAATGAAATCGTCTCAATTTAAGTATTGTGTAAAAAATATTCGGTTTAAAAGTGATTGGGACGTGAGAATATTAATATAGTTCATGGGCGTGAAATAAAAAGTGTGCAGTGACCTATCACGGGGGAAGACGTGTAGCAAATATTGCGATTCTTATATGTGCGTTACTTGAGTTCATGTTTTGTCAAGTAAGTTTACTAGATGGGAAGTTCACTCATTGCTGTCGCCAATGTTTGGCGGGCTATAAATAGTTACAATATATTTGACTAACATAAGTGTCCCAAAATTTACGTGATAAATAGTGATTATTAACTAAGCTGTTGAAAATATTACTTTAGAGGAGGAAGCGTTCATTACATCATCTGTCTGATTTTTTTTGTGTTCCAAATGCTTGTTTGAACTCATCTTTACTTGACCAGTATGACACACACTGTAAATGAAAAGAAATGAAATGTTTCGTAATAATCAGATTAAAAGCACTTCTTATCATCAGCAGCAAAGTTATACTGAATATTGAGTTTGTTGTTGTTGTTCGCCGTTCGTATGCGAAGATGACCAAGTCTATATTCAACGTTGAGTACGCAGATTGCTCGCCAGTCCTATTTATGCATGGAAAGCTGATTTTACCCAAGAAGTGACGTCTTAAGGCATGGGCACACTTGGCAGTTGCCTAGGGCCTCATGCTTCTTGGGGACTTCAGGCTTCTAGGGGGTCTCATGCCTCTAAAGGGGCCTCATGCTTCTTGGGGACTTCAGGCTTCTAGGGGGTCTCATGCCTCTAAAGGGGCCTCATGCTTCTTGGGGACTTCAGGCTTCTAGGGGGTCTCATGCCTCTAAAGGGGCCTCATGCTTCTTGGGGACTTCAGGCTTCTAGGGGGTCTCATGCCTCTAAAGGGGCCTCATGCTTCTTGGGGACGTCAGGCTTCTAGGGGGTCTCATGCCTCTAAAGGGGCCTCATGCTTCTTGGGGCCTCATGCTTCTTGGGGACTTCAGGCTTCTAGGGGGTCTCATGCCTCTAAAGGGGCCTCATGCTTCTTGGGGACTTCAGGCTTCTAGGGGGTCTCATGCCTCTAAAGTGGTCTCATGCTTCTTGGACGCCTCACACTTCTAGGGGCCTGCTACTTTTATTGCATCAAGTTGGCCATATTGTTAGTGAGTTCGTGGGAATATAATATGCTTTCAAAGTGCAGGTTTTGCCAAGGTTTTTGTAATACAGTCGAACCCACCCTCAGTTGACTCGTCAACCCTGTTATGTCGACGTTATTGAAGTGGAACCCCCAAATTTTCTCTTTGTCTTAGCATTTTCCCATCAGTTATGTCGATTCTTTTATGTCGCCGAACCCTGCTATCTCGAGCACAAAAGGTGGCATAATTTGCCAATTAACCTCGGTTATCTCGATCCCATGACCAATCGCCGGCTTTTGAAAATAGATATGCAACAGGAACGTGCCTACTTCAAACTAGTAATTTGAATGAAATGACAATATCGTTGTCCACGCAATTAACTTGACATAACGAGAAGCGAGAGGCTTGCAAACAAAAGAGAGAGGTCGTAGTATCTGTTCTATTTATAGCGAACCCGCTTGTCGCTAATAGGCTTTCAAGCGTTCTTACAGTTTTTTTTTTTGTTTTTGTTAAAACCCAGAATCCGTATTTGAATCAACTGAACTGGCGAATCCAGAGCGAGAGAAAATAAAAACTCGCAAATCCGGAGCTGCAAAAATATTTAGCCTCAAAAATCCAGAATTCCGAGATAATCCAGAAAAGTGGCACCTCACATACGCCTTGTGTTGGTAGCAAACATGTATGTACATTTTTATTGCATGCCGATAGCTTCATCAAACAAATCGCGGTAACGCTGTTGTGTAAAAAATAAAAAAAAATTGCAATTTTTTTAATCCAAAAACTCCAAAAACACGTGCATGTACATTCTCATTTATAAACGCACATATGTACATAAATAGATTTCAAGCGCATGTTAATATATTGCCGCCATATTGGGTTTCGTTGATCTTGATAATTGGTTATCTCGACGCTTTTTGAAAAACCCCGAGGCCTGAGATATCACCGGGTTTGACTGTAATTTTGTTTGAATATTTATCAAAAATTTTCTTAAATTTCTTTTGAGGGGGGCTCAGTGAGCATTCTCTCCAAAGGCTATCTAAATTTTCCTTCGTGGTATTCGATTTCCGCTTCCTCTCAGATCAAAGAGACGGTATCAGTACCTTCTTATCTACAAAACATCATTGGACCTCCGCCTCACGCTTCTTACGCAATTGAATATGGGACATCAGTGCAGCACTTTGCCCAGGGCCTCCGATGCTGTTAAGCCCAGGGCCTCCGATGCTGTTAAGCCCAGGGCCTCCGATGCTGTTAAGCCCAGGGCCTCCGATGCTGTTGAGCCCAGGGCCTCCGATGCTGTTAAGCCGACCCTGCCTACACGTAGCGCAAACGTTGTTTTGGGTCCTAGTTGGAGTGGAGTCGATTCTGTTTTTCCTTGCCGTGCGCTTTCTTTCGGCGGTGTATTTATTCTCTGCGGATTGTGCTCCAACAGTGAGTCTGCATCTCCAGCGTGCACAATCTGTAGCAAGTGTTGCCCGCTAATTAAGGACAATGACCGTGGATTTGAAAGGATGTTCCCATTCAAAGAGAGGTTCGCAGGGACGAGCATAAAAACAATGTGTGCAACCAGACAAACAAGACCCTGGGGTTCTTAAGGCGTAATCTAAAGATCTGAAACTCCAGTGTGAAAGAAAGAGCCTATAAAGCCTTTGTCCGTCCGCTTTTAGATTATGCATCTTCAGTCTGGGACCCATGGACTGGTCCACTGCTCCAGCATTAAACAGAAACTCGTCCCTCTCCCCCATAGACAATGACGAGGCCTTGACAGGCAGTTCCGGCTCAAACCAGCGAGAAGCCAGTATAGGAACTGCTCATTCATGCCAAAGACAATCAGGAACTGGGACAAGCTTTCAAAGGGAACAGTTGAGGTGACAACATTTGACACATTTGCATCTATTGCCTCAGACCTTCCAACCCCCAGTGCATGATACATCACAAAGTAGCCCTTGCAACCAGGGAAATATCCTCATCAACACCAGGCACAGAAACATTGCAAATCCCCTCTACATGCATAGGTGCCAAAAATGATCAACAAATTTATCTTGGGCCCTTAATATATAGAAGAAGAAGACAAGAACGTTTTTTTTTCCTGCCCACCAGCTGAGCGTTTCCCTCTGCAGAGTTCAACGAACATTGGTTGTTATGATGTCTGCTGCCAGTCTTTCTCGCAACATTCCCTGTCCACCTAGCTTGTTCTTTTTTTAGGAGCGTGTGGATGCTGATAAATTCAGCCCTTTGTGGGACGTCTGCATCACGGACTTTGACTTAACACCTCATACCAGGAAACGTAAGTAGACATGATTAGTTAAAGATGGTTTAGCTGTCTTAGCATGTCTGCTGCACACTGTCTACGTCTCGCTTGCACATAGGAGAGATTTTAATACGATTTCCCTGTACACTTTCAGCGTAGTGACAAGACCGAGACCACTTCGCTGCCAAACACTCTTGCGGAGCCGTCCAAATGCAAAATTTGCTTTGGAAATTTGGTTATTCATCTCATCATCTATTGTTACTGACTTGGACAGGCTGCTACCCAAATATGTGAAATTTTCGCTACTTGGAGATTCTTTCCCTTCACTGACATGTTAGGTTCCATCTATGCTCTTCCTTTGCACTGGCTAATGCTAGATCTCTGTGTTGTGCGAGGCCGCAGTTTTCTTAGAAAAGCGATAAAATATTTCCATGCTGCAATTTGATTTCCGAGCTTGCATTTAATTTATGGCACAGTCATTATCAAAGAAGAGGTCTCGAATAATTGTTTCTTTAAATTTCGTAATTGATTAGAGTCTCCTAAGATTAAATGTAGTAGCAGTATAGTATTTAGTTATTTATTTTTTAATTAACGGCCATCTAATTTTTTTTACATTTTATTCTTTTTTGCGCCGAAAACCTGACATAGTTTTTTGCATTTTTTTTCTACAAGTCCACTTAAGTAATAATTTATCAAACGGTGAACCCAAGAATCGAGATTCACTCAAACAGTTTAATACTTCAACATTATTAGATTGGAANAACAAAACTGATTAAGAAGACAAACAAATATAATGTAAAACTTTGCATTAAGTTTCACCTGGACGTTTTTTTTTTTGTTTTTTTTTTTGTTTAAGGGCTGCAGAAAAAGGCGTTCAGGCCATTTTTTAATTTTTTTTTTACATTTTTTTATTTTTTTTGGAGCCAGGTTTTAATATTTAAGGGGCTCGATCAAATTATTTTACAAATAATTTCAGCTAATTGAATCCATTATGATTGTATTTACTTATTTTTATATTTGAAGCACTGAAACATAAAACATTTTGAAGCCCCCAGCAAGTCTTAATCCGGCACTGATGACGAAGAAAACTTGTTGAACCCACGGACACATTTCCTAAAAGTCATTTAGAATGTGCATAGCTTTGTGCATGGTGCAAAATTTGAACAGAACCATTTGCAACAGAAGCATGTAATGTGGAATATGATGTCATGTCGTAAACTTGAGCTCTATAATTTGTTTTCGATAACCTTACCATAAACAAATGGGTGGGTTGGGGCACCCGAAAGTACACACACACACACACACACACACACACACACACACACACACACACACACCGACCCACCCAACCGATGTCTACATGTGGACTTTTGTAACTATTAACTATGTCAATATTTGATCCGCTGGTGTCTTCTAGCCTTGGCTAAGTGTTCTACGAAGGGACTTCTTTTCCACTTAAAAGCAAAACGGGTGAGTCTGAACCCAGAGGTGGTGTGGAAAGGGGGGGGGGGCGCAATACTTTTTTTCCAGGAGTAGTTATAATATATTCCTTTTGTAGTCCATAAAAATGTGTTACCCTACATTCTAATTGTTTACCTAAGTTGTGCAGTCATTTTATAATTGAAAAAAAAAAATATATATTTTCATATTTTAATTTTTTTATTTACACCTGACACTTTTATCACTGTCATCCGTCCGTCACATTTTGACGATGGCGATGTAAACTTCCCAGGTCGAAATCGTTAGGCCTGTTGGTTTTTTTTTCTTTAAAAGGATAATTTGGTTATCTAAAAACTAATCACATTAACTGTGGATTAGAGGGGCACCAGTAGCGTCTCAGGAGTTGCCAGAATGTTCATTGCGTCAACTGTCATACCACCTACGGGACTCCATCTTCGGGTTTGAAGTCCCAGTTTTACTTAAATGTGTTGCCATCCAAGGGAAGCGAGTCCCATCCACCCGTGGTGCTGGTGGTGTCTTGCTTGTCTTGGCTTTTGCTGGGGTTTGAGTGCTAGTCAGTCCACAAGTTTGGGTAGGGCAGGGTGGGGGCATTTACACCCCCCTCCCCTGAATTTGCAAGTTTTATTAAAATTGCTATGTGCTCTGGCGCCTACAGTAATAAAAAACTTAACAAACCGACCAAGTTTTGGTTTTGTCCCCCTCCCCACTGAAGAAACCTGAGATGACGCCCCTGGTGAAAGCACCCCAGTTTGGGTAACCCTACATAAGATTGTGTAAGTTTTCGATAAACCGGGTGTATCGTCTTCAGAAGCACCTCCACACTGCAAACTTACAATGTATACAAACGGTCCTTAAACTTGACATGTGTCTTCAGTTGAATTTGTTGTAAATCGTGTGCTTTAACCATCCCACCTCACACAGCTGGGCCTGTGTTCACCTCCCCTCTGACTAGTCCCACCTCACACAGCTGGGCCTGTGTCCACCTCCCCTCTGACTAGTCCCACCTCACACAGCTGGGCCTGTGTCCACCTCCCCTCTGACTAGTCCCACCTCACACAGCTGGGCCTGTGTCCACCTCCCCTCTGACTAGTCCCACCACACACAGCTGGGCCTGTGTTCGCCTCCCCTCTGACTAGTCCCACCACACACAGCTGGGCCTGTGTTCACCTCACACAGCTGGGCCTGTGTCCACCTCACACAGCTGGGCTTGTGTTCACCTCACACAGCTGGGCATGTTTTCACCTCTGCTCTGACTAGCTTTCTACGGTTAGTTTTCATCAGATCTTGATGTTCTCCAAATCCTTGAACTGTTCATTTGATTTTAGTTTTGGGGTTTTAAAAGAAAAAAAAATTAAAGGGGAGTGGGGGCAGTTATTTTTAACTTCCTTTCTTCGTATTTCATGAAATAGTTTAAACTGAAGTTCATTCAAAATGATTAAATGACAAGACGGATGACACCAGAATAGAACAGGAACCACTGCGATACAAATAGGGTTTCTACATTGAGCCATTTGTAACAACCAAACGTCTTCACGTAGAAAACCGAAAACAACAGAGTAACTGGGTCCACGCCCATAACATGCCTCTCCACCATTGATGTCATAACCCAGTAATATTGTTAATTTTTTTAAAAATAAACACACAAAAAAAGCTTAGATGAATGACTATTTTTTCTTCATCCTGGAAAACAGAAGGGCTGGCAAAAGAGGGAGAGAAATCGGTAGGTTCCGTAGAGTTGCAAAGGTGGATCACTGCATGTAAATATCCTGCTACCTTTGGATTCCGGCGATTTCTCGTTCAAATAGGAGATTGCTTTTGTGTGCGCCATTGGGTATGTGGACATCCTTGTTTGCTCTTGGGGCGCGAATATTTGCACACCGCCACAGTGCGCGTTGGGTTTTAAAATAAAAATACATGCACCCGGAATTTCAAAGGCATTGAAGTAAGATGGGAAACTGCAGCTTTGGTGAAAAGTAACGAATGGGAAATATATAGTTCATGTCAACAGTGTAGAGAAGACTCGAAGTTTTGCTTGTGTAACAACTAATGAATCCGTTGATGTCTTCTTGTTATAGGTTGTTGTTGTTTTTAAGTAGAATATGTTTATTATTTATCGTGAACCTCAGTTTGAAAGACTACTCAAGAATGAGCTAAGTCACGGAGTTCGAATTTTTGATCACATTTAAATACTAAGTTTCATAAAGAATATTCCTTGACTTTTTATTCAATGTACTCCAACTGCATTCCCATGACGTAAAACAATCTCCACACAAACTGAAATTTTAGCTTGAGGTTAATGAAAATAAAGATTAATTGGGTCAATTACCTAATTAATTGGACTTCCTGAATTGCATCCCCCCACCCACCGGCAAATAGAAGAAATCCATGTGCCGCATGCTAAAAGCCTCTGATGTACGCCACTAAGTGCGTCCAATCACACAAAAGAGCAAGTGCCGCATGCTAAAAGCCTCTGATGTACGCCATTAAGTGCGTCCAATCACACAAAAGAGCAAGTGCCGCATGCTAAAAGCCTCTGATGACGCCATTAAGTGCGTCCAATCTCAGGTCGTGTTTAATAATAGCGCACTAATATTCAACCAATCAATATGTCCGCTGACATTCGCTAGTTCGCCGTGAGAAAATACCCGACGAATGCAAGGGGACGAACCGAGAGGAGGGGAAAAAATTGGATTAAGTCTACATCTTGGATTGACACGAGTAATTACCTGGTGGGAGTAAAACAAGAAAATCAAGTAGGTAGTTGGTGTTTTTTTTTAATATATAAATCAAATGTGGGTGTGTGTGGGGGGGGGGGGTCCCTTGACTGAGTGACCAGCTAACCCATTTACGGACACAATCGATTGTTGTTTTTTTATAAATATATATCACTGACTTAACCCATCAATAGATACCTCAAGTCTCTATTCCCTTGCGGCCAATAGATTTGCCAGCTTTTGAAAACGTTTTAAGATAGTCAAGTAAAAAAAAAAAAATCAAATTGAATAAATAGAGACATTAAATTTTACTGTGAATAATACAAGAGAAATATACAAATCAGTTATTTTATCTTTCAACAATTTCAGGTAAATAGAGAGAGGTTGTTATACAACAGTGTTATTTTTTTTTTGTTATGTTATTATTATTTTTTGATGATGATCTAAAGCAGGCCTGCACAACATTCCGCCCGCGGGCCGCATGTGGCCCGCCAGCACCCACCTTTCGGCCCACGAAGTAACGAAATATTCGTTATTCTCATTATTTTCTTAATAGCTTTCCCCTGTCCTATTTTCTTTCTGCCCGCACAAGTTTTTCATAAGGTATTATGGGCCGCCTTACATTTTAAGTTGTGCAGGCTTGATCTAAAGGGAACTACTACGATGTAGAGGGGGGCGGGGGGGGGACAACTAATAATGTAAACTTAATACCATGTTATAAATTCAAACGTATATTGTTTCATTCTATAGTTATCTCATGCAGGAGCGTGTCCAGTAAAGGTGACTGGGGAATGATCACCAACCCATCCCACTGACCCACCCGGCCCCCACCCCGAAGTTCTAATTATATTTTGAAAAATACGTTGTGGCTGTTTTCGGTCGATTAAAGATATCTATAGATATTTTATTATTTTTTCAAATGCAATTTGAACAAACGGACGTTTCGATAATAATCCAAGCGTCACCTTTTGTGTTATGTGATGTGAGTCAAACTTAGACTTGGTCATACTATTGACATTTTCAATTGTGGTTATTACTGAGCAAGTTATGGTTTCCCGTAGCCGGAAATTTGTCGAATTTGTTTTTTAGTTCGCATGCCCACATTTTCGTCAAATTTATTTTTTCTGAATGCACTATACTATATAGTAAAACAAAATAATGCGTTTAAAAAAAAACATGTTTTCCACAAGACTCTCTCCGTTATTTTCTAAGTCTGTCCCGTTCAAGATGGTCATCATATCACTACACTAGCCGGGGAGACTAACAGTTTGACCATGTTAATGTTCAAGATGGTCATCATATCACTACACTAGCCGGGGAGACTAACAGTGTGACCATTAACTTAGCGATGGACAACCACAACACATCGCACACGTTGACTTTCATCAGTCGGAACGATAGTTTCCTCCAACTCACTGCCAAGGTGTTCGGGGTGTGTGTGTGTGGGGGGGGGGGGAGAGGGGGAGCACACATAGCCAATGATTTAGTAAACACCTTTAACAATTCACAGATCTCCAAACTCTGTGGACCACGCATTGATGTCTGGGGCCCTTATGTTTGCTGTGCACAGGGCCAGTGGCGTAGCTAGGAGGGTGTGGGGGGGGGGGGGGGGG
>CAXITT010000288.1:608997-661760 GCA_964033795.1 Lymnaea stagnalis
GGGGGGGGGGGGGGGGGGGGGGGGGGGGGGGGGGGGGGGGGGGGGTTCTAAGAAAGTGTGACAATGTGTGGAACGGATGGGGGAGCGGGTTAGATCATATGTGACGTCACACATTTATATTTTTTATCATACATATAAAAGCTGAAACTGACAGTGATGTTTAACACTGTGTTTTCTGGAAGTATTCTGACAGAAGATGTCACTGTGTAGTGTTTGATTGGAATAGTGAAGTTTGTTTTAGTTGTTAATTTGAAACATTTTTTTTTTCATTTTGGAAGTGTGACGTACTTGGGGGGGGGGGTGTCCTAGAATTGTGACAGTTTGTGACGGGGAAAGGGGGGGGGATAAAAACTGTCCACCATAGTACGACTATTGGGACTACCCCTAGCGGACACGGGTTTGTTTGGGAAGAGGAACAATTCTTAGAAACAAAGTGACTGGCGATTCTTATGCATTTTTGTCTTTCTCTTTCAAATGGGTAACAGAAAGATAGACATTTCAGTAGCTAATAGTTGAACTGACGACATTTGTAAGAGAGACATTTCTGTAATTTATAGATAGACATTTAAGTAGCTTATATTTTGAACTGACGACATTTGTTAGATGGACATTTCATTAACTTATATTTGAACTGACGACATTTGTAAGATAGACATTTCAGTTACTTATAATTTGAACTGACGACATTTGTAAGATAGACATTTCAGTTACTTATAATTTGAACTGACGACATTTGTAAGATGGACATTTCAGTAATTTATATTTGAACTGACAACATTTGTAAGATAGACACTTCAGTAACTTATACTTGAACTGACGACATTTGTAAGATAGACATTTCAGTAATTTATATTTCAACTGACGACATTTGTAAGATAGACACTTAAGTAACTTATATTTGAACTGACCAAATTAGTAAGATAGACATTTGAGTAACTTATATTTGAACTGACCAAATTAGTAAGATAGACATTTCAGTAACTTATATTTGAACTGACCAAATTTGTAAGATAGACATTTGAGTAACTTATATTTGAACTGACCAAATTAGTAAGATAGACATTTCAGTAACTTATATTTGAACTGACCAAATTAGTATAAGAGACATAATTTGAGTAACTTATATTTGAACTGACCAAATTTGTAAGATAGACATTTGAGTAACTTATATTTGAACTGACGACATTTGCAAGATAGACATTTGAGTAAGTTATATTTGAACTGACCAAATTTGTAAGATAGACATTTGAGTAACTTATATTTGAACTGACCAAATTTGTAAGATAGACATTTGAGTAACTTATATTTGAACTGACCAAATTTGTAGGATAGACATTTGAGTAACTTATATTTGAACTGACCAAATTAGTAAGATAGACATTTGAGTAACTTATATTTGAACTGACCAAATTTGTAAGATAGACATTTGAGTAACTTATATTTGAACTGACCAAATTAGTAACATAGACTATTCAGTAACTTATATTTGAACTGACCAAATTAGTAAGATAGACATTTCAGTAACTTATATTTGAACTGACCAAATTTGTAAGATAGACATTTGAGTAACTTATATTTGAACTGACCAAATTTTTAAGATAGACATTTGAGTAACTTATATTTGAACTGACGACATTTGCAAGATAGACATTTGAGTAAGTTATATTTGAACTGACCAAATTTGTAAGATAGACATTTGAGTAACTTATATTTGAACTGACCAAATTTGTAAGATAGACATTTGAGTAACTTATATTTGAACTGACCAAATTTGTAGGATAGACATTTGAGTAACTTATATTTGAACTGACCAAATTAGTAAGATAGACATTTGAGTAACTTATATTTGAACTGACCAAATTAGTAAGATAGACATTTGAGTAACTTATATTTGAACTGACCAAATTTGTAAGATAGACATTTGAGTAACTTATATTTGAACTGACCAAATTAGTAAGATAGACATTTCAGTAACTTATATTTGAACTGACGACATTAGTAAGATAGACATTTGAGTAACTTATATTTGAACTGACCAAATTTGTAAGATAGACGTTTGAGTAACTTATATTTGAACTGACCAAATTAGTAAGATAGACTATTCAGTAACTTATATTTGAACTGACCAAATTTTGTAAGATAGACATTTGAGTAACTTATATTTGAACTGACCAAATTAGTAAGATAGACATTTGAGTAACTTATATTTGAACTGACCAAATTTGTAAGATAGACATTTGAGTAACTTATATTTGAACTGACCAAATTAGTAAGATAGACATTTCAGTAACTTATATTTGAACTGACGACATTAGTAAGATAGACATTTCAGTAACTTATATTTGAACTGACGACATTAGTAAGATAGACATTTCAGTAACTTATATTTGAATGACGACATTTGTCAAATCCTCATCTTGTTTCCTTGACTGTATCAGGCGACGACACCACACAAAAAATCTTCACGGCGCCATTTGGGATGTCCATCCAAGGGTCTCAACCCGTGGTATATTCATATTGATGAGAACCCGTAGTATATTAATATTGATGAGAACCTGTGGTATATTCATATTGATGACGAATTGAACTTTTTCTGTTAAAATTATTCTTGCAGTATGGCGTCTTGTGTGTCCCTGATGTACACTCTTTTGGCTGCTGTCGCCGTGCTGGGAGTCTCTGGTAACCCAGGTATGAGAAACTTTTGATGCATGGCCTCATCATAATCAGCCTGGTCTAGCTGTACATGGCCTCATCATAATCAGCCTGGTCTAGCTGTGCATGGCCTCATCATAATCAGCCTGGTCTAGATGTGCATGGCCTCATCATAATCAGCCTTGTCTAGGTGTGCATGGCCTCATCATAATCAGCCTGGTCTAGATGTGCATGGCCTCATCATAATCAGCCTGGTCTAGATGTGCATGGCCTCATCATAATCAGCCTGGTCTAGATGTACATGGCCTCATCATAATCAGCCTGGTCTAGATGTGCATGGCCTCATCATAATCAGCCTGGTCTAGATGTGCATGGCCTACTCATAATCAGCCTGGTCTAGCTGTGCATGGCCTACTCATAATCAGCCTGGTCTAGATGTTATTTGGGCCTGCGCCCAGGGACCATAATCATCATCACCATCATCCCGATTCCATTTAGCTTCAATTAAGTTTTATATTTAAACTACATATATTGATACACGCCCACGTCACTATATGGTATATAGCAATGGATTCCAAACCGTGTGTCACGACACAGTTGTGTGTCACCTGCATGGGGAAGGTGTGTCGTGCGAACATAAGCCATACCCGGATTCGCGCATTTTTAGATTTAAAAAAAGAAACGTGAAATTAATTAATGTAAAGTTGTTGACAAAGAGGTGCAAAGTTTAAACTATTTTACAAGCAGACCCCAGAATTATATTACAAGTAGACCACATCAATCAGGATTATATGACAAGCATACCACATCAGTCATGATTATTTTAAAATTTATGGAAATTGCAAAAAGATTTTTATTTTTTAAAGTATTCCAAAACAACTGAGTGCCAGCTAAAATGTGATTAATAGCTCAGTCATTGTGGATCATTTGATCCACTTCTTTCAACCGACGAATGAACTTTTTTACTTACTGAAGAATAAGCAGAAGTAACAAATGATTGGAATCGTTCAAAAAGATGTAGCTAGGGGGTGATGTCACTTTAGGTCGTGTGTGATGTCGCTTTAGGTAGAGGGTGATGTCGCTTTAGGTAGAGGGTGATGTCGCTTTAGGTAGAGGGTGATGTCGCTTTAGGTAGAGGGTGATGTCGCTTTAGGTAGAGGGTGATGTCAGTTTAGGTCGTGTGTGATGTCGCTTTAGGTAGAGGGTGATGTCGCTTTAGGTAGAGGGTGATGTCGCTTTAGGTAGAGGGTGATGTCACTTTAGGTAGAGGGTGATGTCACTTTAGGTAGAGGGTGATGTCACTTTAGGTAGAGGGTGATGTCACTTTAGGTCGTGTGTGATGTCGCTTTAGGTAGAGGGTGATGTCGCTTTAGGTAGAGGGTGATGTCGCTTTAGGTAGAGGGTGATGTCGCTTTAGGTAGAGGGTGATGTCGCTTTAGGTAGAGGGTGATGTCGCTTTAGGTAGAGGGTGATGTCGCTTTAGGTAGAGGGTGATGTCGCTTTAGGTAGAGGGTGATGTCGCTTTAGGTAGAGGGTGATGTCACTTTAGGTAGAGGGTGATGTCAGTTTAGGTAGAGGGTGATGTCACTTTAGGTAGAGGGTGATGTCACTTTAGGTAGAGGGTGATGTCACTTTAGGTAGAGGGTGATGTCACTTTAGGTAGAGGGTAATGTCACTTTAGGTAGAGGGTGATGTCGCTTTAGGTAGAGGGTGATGTCGCTTTAGGTAGAGGGTGATATCGCTTTAGGTAGAGGGTGATGTCACTTATGTAGATTCGTGTCAAAATTGCATCCTTAAAATAAATGAAAGGTTTCTATGAGACATATTGCGTCATCAAATATTGGGCTATTGCTCTCTTTTTTTTTTATTGAGCCCGTAGATCTTTAAATGGGTTAATTACCCCTCTCCCCCGGGCCGTATACTGGTAAAACCAACTTACGGTGTCGTGATCTGATGTGTGTCTTAAAAGTGTGTCGCCAAAATAAACACGTTTGGAAAGCGATATTCACTCCTCCCAAGTCTCCGAGGATCTCTATCCTATACTTACCGAGTGCCATCAAATCATTTAGAACAACTCACCACCGACTGTTCACTATGTGCCATCAACATTATTTAAGGTAATGATTTTCATCCGAGCAGATGTCAGCAGATCTGCATGAAAACTAAAACATCGAAGCTCATCAACCACCCACCCCCGGAGACACACCCCCCACCCCCGGTACCCAACACTTCAAATATGTCGAATTGTGTAACAGACGTACATTTTGCAAGATACAATTTTACAAACATTAATCATTTCTTGTCAATGGCCTAAAAGCGGGCAGAGGGGCCGGGGTGTCTGCCTGCCGAGTGCCGCACTGTTTACATTTTATGGTCAGTGATGACATTTTCGTCCAACTGCATTTCAGAGTTTTTACGTGAGGAGGGCAGTGAACATCTTTGCCCGCACCGGCGGCACTAAGCCTATCTGTGGCACTAACCCTATCGGCGGCACTAACAATATCTGCGGCACTAACCCTATCGGCGGCACTAACCCTATCTGCGGCACTAACCCTATCGGCGGCACTAACCCTATCGGCGGCACTAACCCTATCTGCGGCACTAACCCTACACACTGCACGAACCCAGTACTTACACCCTATAGATAACAACACTTAACGGCACTAACCCTATCTGCGGCACTAACCCTATCTGCGGCACTAACCCTATCTGCGGCACTAACCCTATCTGCGGCACTAACCCTATCTGCGGCACTAACCCTATCGGCGGCACTAACCCTATCTGCGGCACTAACCCTATCTGCGGCACTAACCCTATCTGCGGCACTAACCCTATCTACACAACGGTTTCTATAGCTCTTTGACTTAATTAACTACCAGTCCCCAATAGCTTTAAATAACATTATAAAAAGAGCTTCTTTTTGTTTTGTATCTTTCAAATCCATGCTAATGTATTGTGCGTCATTTTGCCACCCTACAGCCTCCCCCTTCAGACCTCGTGTGATTGGTGGCGTGGAGGTGTTCAACAGATGCAGGTCGCCCCATAACTCAATCGTAGCCCTGCAGTTCACATCCACAAATGGACCCGTCACCTTCTGCTCGGCTGTCATGCTCACAGAGTCCTACCTCGTCACTTCCGGATTTTGTATCGCCCAGTAAGTTCAGTTCGGATGGTGTGATTGGTGGATGGATGGATGGGTGGATGGGTGGATGGACTGGCGGGTGGCTCGTTAGGGTAATGTCTGGTGCGAACGAATGGACAAATCGATACTTGGTTTGAACTAACGGATATGATAGACAATGTAGGATGGTTTTGTCGAATGGATGGATGGTGGGATTTGGCGATTGGATAGATGATTCAGTCGAATGCATAATTGTCTCGGACGAACAGATGGTTTGTTTTAATGAATAGATGATGAATTTGACCAATAATGTTAAGTTTGGACAAAGACATGTAAATCTGTCGAATGACTGGTTGTTTTGAACAAATTGATACAAAAATGGTTGCAAAAATGAATGCAAAAAATGGATGCAAAAAACGAATGCAAAAAATGGATGCAAATAACGAATGCAAAAAATGGATGCTAAAAAACGAATGCAAAAAATGGATGCCAAAAATGGATGCACACATGAATTTTCATATTGCTATTACTTCGCCACAGAATCAAAACACTTGCTGACATTCCACTGGTGGCAGTTATTGGAGAGAGAGACATGCTGGGGACAGACGTGGGCGAACAGAGGATCGCCATCGCTAACTTCACGTCCCATCGCCTCTACAACGACGTTACTCTTGGTCAGTGCTACCTGCAGTTAATGTTTACATTCCTGTCAAGCCTCAGTGGCAGAGAACACGGATATCAGATGTTTATTTCGTAAATTGATATATTATGTAACTTATTGTAACTAGTCATTCACCAGCTGTGGCGATTTCAAACTGGAATAGAAGGGATCTTTCTCACTTGGAGATTAATTTGAAATCAAAATTTGATGTTTGATGTCTCTTTTTTTTTTTAAAATGACGGTTCAATTACAATTTAAGTATTCCATAAAATAATTTTGTAAAATAAAAACGACTGCTAAGCCCGTCGTTGGTACGGGCTGGTTGGTCCTGGCTGGTTGGTCCTGGCTGGTTGGTCCTGGCTGGTTGGTCCTGGCTGGTTGGTCCTGGCTGGTTGGTCCTGGCTGGCTGGTCCTGGCTGGCTGGTCCTGGCTGGCTGGTCCTGGCTGGCTGGTCCTGGCTGGCTGGTCCTGGCTGGTTGGTCCTGGCTGGTTGGTCCTGGCTGGTTGGTCCTGGTTGGTTGGTCCTGGCTGGTTGGTCCTGGCTGGTTGGTCCTGGCTGGTTGGTCCTGGCTGGTTGGTCCTGGCTGGTTGGTCCTGGCTGGTTGGTACTGGCTGGTCCATTTAATGAAACTTCTTTTTCAAAGTAACGTTGGTTTTAATGTGCTTATTTTCAATTGTAGTATAAAGATGATAAATAAACTTCATTGGATTCAACCGAACAGACACACACTTGAACAATGATTGAGCACAATACGTGGAGACATAGGAACATAATGTATACGAATGTAATGAGCACGCACACACTTATTTGTTTCTAGCCTCCCTTCGCCATTTCCAGGAGTTTATTTTCTGTATCAGGGGACATCATTCAAGATTTCCTGAATTTTTATCCAACATCAGACAATCCCTTTGTAATTTTTTTGTATTTATGTAACCGTTATGTTGGATAAAGAGAAAAAAATGGGAGGGTGGATTGGATTGCCTCCCTGTTTTTTCCAACCGTTTTTTTTTTTATATATTTTGCAACCCGCCCCATCTTAGCCCACCCCACGAGAAAAACGCACGACCTGCTCATGTGAAATGGTTTCATGCCCACCGTCTGTCCCCCTGCGATCTCCAAGCTTACGTCAGAAAGACTGAATTTCAAATTATAGGCCTTTTTCAGCCTCAATAATCAACATAATGAGATAAATTGACAATAAATGGAATACAGTTGTTGTTGGGTTTTTAACTTTATTTAAGTGACCTCTCTAAACTTGCTTCACCCCTCCATCTTTTTTTTTAAAACGTTAATAGACTTTCCGTCTCAGACGCTCAAAGTCCGCCGACATTCTTCTGTTACCCCTAACTGCGTTGTGAAACACTGGATCCAGTAACCATTAAGCGAAGTTGGCACTAGGTCAGGGCACCCACGTCGTGGATGGAGTGCTGCTGTCGAGGAAAACTGACTTAGAGATACATCCATAACATGTTTTAAATATTATTCTGCTAAGGTGCTCCAAATGAAAACAATACACTAACACAAAAACGTTTTAACGGAAATCAACTGCACTTTTCAGATTACAACATAGGACTCATCCGACTGGCCAAGCCAGCCGTACTCAGTAATTGCGTCCAGCCCGCACTGAAAATGGAAACTGACGCCTCAGCCTGCATCGATGTGGACAAGTCGTGTATAATGATGGGATGGGGTCCTTATGCTGGTGAGTTGTAATGATGGGCTGGGGTCCTTATGCTGGTGAGTTGTAATGGTGGGATGGGGTCCTTATGCTGGTGAGTTGTAATGGCGGAATGGGGTTCTTATGCTGGTGAGTTGTAATGGTGGAATGGGGTCCTTATGCTGGTGAGTTGTAATGGTGGAATGGGGTCCTTATGCTGGTGAGTTGTAATGGTGGAATGTTGTCCTTATGCTGGTGAGTTGTAGAGGTGGAATGGGGTCCTTATGCTGGTGAGTTGTAATGGTGGAATGGGGTCCTTATGCTGGTGAGTTGTAATGGTGGAATGGGGTCCTTATGCTGGTGAGTTGTAATGGTGGAATGGGGTCCTTATGCTGGTGAGTTGTAAGGATGGGATGGGGTCATTTTGCTGGTGCGTCATAGTGTAGGGCATGGGCCCTCATGTTGGTGAGTGACAGTGTAACCTGTTTTCGCCAGAAGTTTATCCATTTACATAACTGTTTCTCAATAAATGATAAATCACGTACAAATGCATGAATGCAACAAAAATGCACATAAAATATTTATGCGAAAAACTTTGTTTTAGAGTTTGTTGTTTCATTTTTATTTTATTTATTTTTGTTGTTGTTTTTTTCACCCCAAAGCATTAGAGCTGGACAATTTGTGTGTAAAACAATGGCAGATGGGTCAATCATTATTCTTGGAAACTTTTAGTAAATGACGGAAGAAATGTATTAATTTTTTGCGCCGTATTAAAAGCAATTATATACCAATAAATAACATACATTTTTCTGGAGCATAAAATGCTTAGTTTTATAAAGACGCTTTCAATTGTGTGTGCGATAAATACATGTTAACCATTACTGAACAGTGGCAAAACTTTAATGGCTACCGCAAATATTCAAAAGGGTGGGGGTGGTGGGGGTGAAGGTTGGGTAATAAAGTAATTAGAATCGGACTGGGTAAGGCGGGCACATGGTGCACAGGCGAATACCAAGCTCGGAAGCTCGAGAATACTAGCTAGTGCCGTGTCCAAACAAGCCCCCTAATAGAATAACGCCGTAGTTTATAACGTGGTTGCGTTGTCCCAGTTAGTCTATAAGGCTATACAGCCTACATTCCATAAATTTCAATCCTCATGTTAGCACAAAATATTTTTGATTTGAACCAATCATTTCTTTGTGTTTAAAAAGTTTCTTCGTGTTTTTCATGTTAAATCCTCAACCGTTTTCTTTTTTTCCTGCTTCGATGTCTAATTCTGACAATCTGAGATCGATATATGTGCAGTGCATATAATGTAGTGGCGTATTTTTCTGGAAGCGCACTGCAATTATATTCATATTTATTGAATGGTTCGCCCACCGGTATCATGATTAGCCTTAATTAAAAATTCGATTATATTTATAACACTTTTTATGTTGAAATAATCAAGATGACTTTAATGAATTGATTTTGTGAGGTTGCTGGTCCGGAGAGTACATTACTCTATTTCGGTAACATACGTTTAAACACACACAAAATATTTTTTTAATAACGCTTACTTAATGCATACAAATTGTCTTTGGAGATTTAAAGAGATCGACCATAATCTTCAAAAAAATAGATTTTTATACGGGTTTTTTTGTCCAAAACACAAAGATAAAGTGTTTTAACACGTAGAATTGTCTAGTTTGTGTTTTGCTTGATCTTTCGCTCGTAATTTTAAAAATAATAGTTGAAATAAAGATTTGTTTTTCCATGAGCAGAAATCACCGTACCAACAAATTCCCGCCTGCTTCGATCAGCCAACGTCACCGTGCTTGGAAGTTTTGTCACTGACATCATGTCAGTGTCCAAAAGGGGAACTAAGGCACCAGTTGGGACGCTCTTCGCCGAGGGACTTAATCTTGGCAATAAAGCCTGCTTTGTAAGTATCGACAGTGCCTTGTAAGTGCTTTGTACGCAACGACAGTGCCTTGCAAGTGCTTTGACGCACCGACAGTGCCTTGTAAGTGCTTTGTAAGTACCGACAGTGCCTTGTATGTGCTTTGTACGCACCGACAGTGCCTTGTAAGTGCTTTGTACGCACCGACAGTGCCTTGTAAGTGCTTTGTACGCACCTACAGTGTCTTGTCTGTGTTTTGTTAGTATCAACAGCGTCATGCCTGTGCTTTGTAAGTACCAACAGTGTCTTGTCTGTGCTTTGTAAGTACCAACATTGTATTGTCTGTGCTTTGTTAGTACCAACAGTGTCTTGTCTGTGCTTTGGAAGTACCATCAGCGTGTTATCTGTGCTTTGTTAGTATCAATAGTGTGTTGTCTGTGCTGAATAGCTTAGCTAGAAGTGGGTTGGTGGGTAGGGCTGTCAAAAATGTTTTTAAAAACCTGTCCGGGTACCCATCTACCCACGAAGCCGGGTATTCAGTCAAACTGTTAGGAAATGAGAAGCCAGTAACATGAATGTTACAGAATGGCACTCAAAATATAATTAACTATAATTCCAGGCAAGTGCAGAAGACGAGACTGTCTTGTGATTAATTTTGGCCCTAGCCCCCCTTCACAACCTTCTAGCCCCTTCCACCACCTTCCCAGCCCCTCCACCACCTCCTTAGCCCCCCACCACCTACCCAGCTCCTCCACTACCTCCCTAGTCCTCTTTACCACCTCCCTAGCCCCCTCCCCTCCACCACCTCCCTAGCCCCTCCACCACCTCCCTAGCCCCCTCCACCATCTCCCCAGCCCCCTCCACCACCTCATTGTGTGAATTTAGAATAAAAACATTTTTATACAGAATTTTGTCGTTGTTTATTTTAATATAAGATGGCAACATATAAGTTGCGTTTATAGCAGGGGGGCTATATTTTATATTATGTTGTTCCTTTGATCCAATGGCAAGGCTTAGTCAAGGCGACTGTAAATAGACAAGGATGAGTTGATGACCAGCATTGTTTCTTGTGTTTCACTGTGCTCTTTATGCGTTCCACGTCGCATGAGCTGCCAGTATTTTTAATTGTGTCAGTGACATGCCGCCTACGGGACTCCTTCTCCGGGTTAGATTTTAGAGTCGCCATCCAAGTTCAGCGAGTCCCATCCACAAGGGGTGATGGTGTTGCATTCGCTTGTCTTGGATTTTTCTGCAAACCACTCGGCCACCCAGCAAGAATAGACAGCAGTTTTTAGGCGGGAAATTATGTGTACTTTTGCAGGCAGCGTGATAATTATCTAGTGAACGAGTGCTCTATGCTACACGTTGAAAATAAGTTTGAAAATAAACTGTGAAACAATGGTTAATAATGCTGCGATCATTAATATTAAAGTTTAACAAGTATTTCCACAGTGATCTTAATTTTCAAAGGATTTTACTGATAATTCACAATTTTTAAATTTTACGAAAACATCTACCCAGTTCCGCTCTTAGCCCTGCGTGCCGCAGTTTGCCCGCCCCTGGATAAGAGTGGGTCCCGACAGCAATGTACTCATTTTCTAAATCAGAGGTTCCCAATCAGTGATCCGCGTAATCCTAAGGGCTCCACGTGCACTTTTTAGGGGGCCTGATAGACGTTGATTAAAAGGGCTCCTCGGATCAAAATGGTTGGAAACCACCGATATAAATTGTACAGAAAAATGGTTATAATAAAAATTGTTGTTTTTTTTCTTTCTTATACTCTCACTTTTGACTTATTAAGCTGATTTTTTAATTAATTTTTTTTTTTTTTTTTTGGCTTGTTTTTTACAAAATTTAAATATTTTTTTTCTTAAAGTTTGATTGGGGAGGTCTTGTGAGTTGCCAGAGAAACGGGAAATACGTTTTGCAAGGTATCATTGGAGACCACAACTGCAACTCTCAGCAATGGACACCCATCCTGGTGAGCAACATGGAGTTCTTCCAAACCTGGATCGACCTATGCCTCGCCAACTGGTCTGCGTGCCCCAATCTATAGACGTTAAAAAAAAAACAGCTTCATCAAATCCTCAGCTGCTAGCTCAAAAATTACACACACACAAAACTGAGTTTGCTAACCGGGATGTGGGATACGTCTTTTGGGATAACAGTTTGCTGTTTTCAGTTTCTATTTTACATTAGTTCAATTTAGTTCAAAACATTTTTTTTTTACATGTATGAAATAATTCATGTCAATGCAGGTTTCAAATTGATTGGTTTATGATTTGTGATGGTCCAATGACGAGCCTTTCTCTTGACATACCAAAATACAATAAATTAGTTTGATTTTGTTGATTCATTTGCCATTACCTGTGTTTCTTTGAGAAGAAGAGTGGGAGAGTGGGAGAATGGGAGAGTGTGAGAATGGGAGAGTGGGAGAATGGGAGAGTGTGAGAATGGGAGAGTGTGAGAATGGGAGAGTGTGAGAATGGGAGAGTGAGAGAATGGGAGAGTGTGAGAATGGGAGAGTGGGAGAATGTGAGAATGGGAGAGTGGGAGAATGGGAGAGTGTGAGAATGGGAGAGTAAGAGAATGGGAGAATGGGAGAGTGTGAGAGTGGGAGAATGGGAGAATGGGAGAGTGGGAGAGTGGGAGAGTGTGAGAGTGGGAGAGTGTGAGAATGGGAGAGTGTGAGAATGGGAGAGTGTGAGAGTGGGAGAGTGTGAGAGTGGGAGAGTGGGAGAGTGGGAGAGTGGGAGAGTGGGACCCCTCCACCATCTCCCCAGCCCCCTCCACCACCTCCCTAGCCCCCTCCACCCCCTCCCCAGCCCCCTCCACCACCTCATTGTGTGAATTTAGAATAAAAACATTTTTATACAGAATTTTGTCGTTGTTTATTTTAATATAAGATGGCAACATATAAGTTGCGTTTATAGCAGGGGGGCTATATTTTATATTATGTTGTTCCTTTGATCCAATGGCAAGGCTTAGTCAAGGCGACTGTAAATAGACAAGGATGAGTTGATGACCAGCATTGTTTCTTGTGTTTCACTGTGCTCTTTATGCGTTCCACGTCGCATGAGCTGCCAGTATTTTTAATTGTGTCAGTGACATGCCGCCTACGGGACTCCTTCTCCGGGTTAGATTTTAGAGTCGCCATCCAAGTTCAGCGAGTCCCATCCACAAGGGGTGATGGTGTTGCATTCGCTTGTCTTGGATTTTTCTGCAAACCACTCGGCCACCCAGCAAGAATAGACAGCAGTTTTTAGGCGGGAAATTATGTGTACTTTTGCAGGCAGCGTGATAATTATCTAGTGAACGAGTGCTCTATGCTACACGTTGAAAATAAGTTTGAAAATAAACTGTGAAACAATGGTTAATAATGCTGCGATCATTAATATTAAAGTTTAACAAGTATTTCCACAGTGATCTTAATTTTCAAAGGATTTTACTGATAATTCACAATTTTTAAATTTTACGAAAACATCTACCCAGTTCCGCTCTTAGCCCTGCGTGCCGCAGTTTGCCCGCCCCTGGATAAGAGTGGGTCCCGACAGCAATGTACTCATTTTCTAAATCAGAGGTTCCCAATCAGTGATCCGCGTAATCCTAAGGGCTCCACGTGCACTTTTTAGGGGGCCTGATAGACGTTGATTAAAAGGGCTCCTCGGATCAAAATGGTTGGAAACCACCGATATAAATTGTACAGAAAAATGGTTATAATAAAAATTGTTGTTTTTTTTCTTTCTTATACTCTCACTTTTGACTTATTAAGCTGATTTTTTAATTAATTTTTTTTTTTTTTTTTGTGGCTTGTTTTTTACAAAATTTAAATATTTTTTTTCTTAAAGTTTGATTGGGGAGGTCTTGTGAGTTGCCAGAGAAACGGGAAATACGTTTTGCAAGGTATCATTGGAGACCACAACTGCAACTCTCAGCAATGGACACCCATCCTGGTGAGCAACATGGAGTTCTTCCAAACCTGGATCGACCTATGCCTCGCCAACTGGTCTGCGTGCCCCAATCTATAGACGTTAAAAAAAAAACAGCTTCATCAAATCCTCAGCTGCTAGCTCAAAAATTACACACACACAAAACTGAGTTTGCTAACCGGGATGTGGGATACGTCTTTTGGGATAACAGTTTGCTGTTTTCAGTTTCTATTTTACATTAGTTCAATTTAGTTCAAAACATTTTTTTTTTACATGTATGAAATAATTCATGTCAATGCAGGTTTCAAATTGATTGGTTTATGATTTGTGATGGTCCAATGACGAGCCTTTCTCTTGACATACCAAAATACAATAAATTAGTTTGATTTTGTTGATTCATTTGCCATTACCTGTGTTTCTTTGAGAAGAAGAGTGGGAGAGTGGGAGAATGGGAGAGTGTGAGAATGGGAGAGTGGGAGAATGGGAGAGTGTGAGAATGGGAGAGTGGGAGAGTGGGAGTGTGAGAATGGGAGAGTGGGAGTGTGAGAATGGGAGAGTGGGAGTGTGAGAATGGGAGAGTGTGAGAGTGGGAGAATGGGAGAGTGGGAGAATGGGAGAGTGTGAGAATGGGAGAGTGTGAGAATGGGAGAGTGTGAGAATGGGAGAGTGTGAGAGGGGGAGAATGTGAGAATGTGAGAGTGTGAGAATGGGAGAGTGTGAGAATGGGAGAATGGGAGAGTGTGAGAGTGGGAGAATGGGAGAGTGGGAGAGTGGGAGAATGGGAGAGTGGGAGAGTGAGAATGGGAGAGTGGGAGTGGGAGAATGTGAGAGTGGGAGTGTGAGAATGGGAGAGTGGGAGTGTGAGAATGGGAGAGTGGGAGTTTGAGAATGGGAGAGTGGGAGTGTGAGAATGGGAGAGTGGGAGTGTGAGAATGGGAGAGTGGGAGTGTGAGAATGGGAGAGTGGGATTGTAGGAATGGGAGAGTGGGAGTGTGAGAATGGGAGAGTGGGAGTGTGAGAATGGGAGATTTGGAGAATGGGAAAGTGGGAGAATGGGAGATTGCAGGTATAAAATGTTTTTTACAATCAAAAAATTGAAACATGTTGGAATGCATCATTAGGACCATTCGTCTTTACGCGACTCAATTTGTCCACTAGTGGCTTGACCTTTAAGTGGACAGTCAATAAATATAAATTGTTATTCAGGCGAGCTGATGCCATCCACGTTGTTTGAGATGACCCGTCAAGCACAAACGCTCCTGCGTGACACTGCCATGTCTGAGAGTAACTATCTGGCGAGATTCCTTTCAAATAAAATTAGTTTACTCACCCTTGGTATCATTGTCCCTTTACCGATTTTAAACCTCAGGGGCGGACGCCCGAAGGGAGTTCCCTTCTCTTCCCCCCCTCCCCCACCCGAACCGTTACCACCCTAAACCACCACCATGCAGCATCTATTCTAAGACAGATGTGGTTAAATTAATTACATGATGATTTATATTGGTATCAGAATTAAGAGTATTGTCTTATCAAAATGTCTAATCAATACATTGTTGCTCGTCAAGTCAGGATACATATTTTCTTTCACCCCTCTCCAAAAAAAAAATATAAAAAAATCAGCACTCAAAATTAAAAGGCCTTTTAAAAAAATATGTATTTATTTATTTTTGAAGATGGATTGTTGAAATAATTTCTAATAGAAACTTAGGATGGAAATAAGACAAATAAAATTTAGAAAATGCATTGAATGCAAGAAATCCAGAAATCCAGTGATCCAGTAATCCAGTGATCCAGTGTTTCTTTCCGGCACATCTCGTCACATCACATTTTTAGCCACTGTTTACTCTGCCACCCCCCCCCTTTTTTTTCAGCTACGCCTCTGGACACTGGCACTGCTAACCAAAAAAAATTTTTAAATTCAATTGTGCCCCCCCCCCCCCCGAACCTGTCTGAAAGAAACACTAATGACATCATTACGAACATACAAATTAGCGAGAAAAAAAAATAGTACAATGCGACATTTCTCGCGATCAATACATCAATCATAATTTATTTTATCTTTTGCTGTAAATCTTTAAGAACAAAAATGACCTTAGCTACAAGTGTTCTACAGCGTTCTAAAACTCCAGCATGTTAAATACCGGTAATTCTAGATCTACAGTGAAAGAAATGGTTCGCCAGGCAATTGGGGAGTACGATGACCTACTGGTGACTGTGAAAAAACGCAAACTACAATGGTACGGCCACGTAACAAGGCAACAAGGGCTTGCCAAATAAATATTACAGGGCACCACAAGAGGAGGGAGAAGAATAGAAAGAAAAAGATAGGAGGATAACATCAAAGAGTGGACAGGACTAACACTGGGCGATGCTGTGCGTAGTGCAGAAGACAGAGACGAATGGAGGAGGATAGCTCACATGTCATCTTTGGCGCCCCAAGAGTCCAAGGGCTAAGGGACATTAGTGCGTTTAAAATGTATTGCGCAAATATACATTTACTTTACTATATAATTATAAACTTTATAATAATTTATTAATTATCAGTTTATGGCTTGAATGAATGGCTGAATTAGGCAATCCGTTTTTAAAGTATTGAATGAAAGTTAATGAAACTTGCCGTATTTTAATTTAACAGTTAGAATTCATAATGACAAAAACGTGAATGCATAAAATATTTTTAGAATAATTGTTACTGGAGAAAACTTTAACTAAGCAGAAAAGTTACTTAGGTGCGCTATGAGAGATAATTTTAAGTAATTTGGAAAAGCTGAAAGCTTTTGTGAAGATTTACCTCCCGTGGTACCATAGCAACACCAGCATCCAACAAATTGCTGACACGTTGCATCCTGCTTGATGTAAACAAGATGGCGAATGACGAACTGCGGCAGCGTTTGTTGAGTCCTGATCAAACAGAAACAAATCTTAAATGGGATCCAGATAATTTGCCTTTAAAAAGTAAACTAAAATTGGCACGAAAGGCAAAAGATGATCCATTGTATGTTTACGTGTTGGAGGTATTTTGACTTTCAATTAAATTGTAATATATTTAATTAGCTAAAAAAAAATTAAATATTTTAATTAATTTGTATTTGTTTAATTTTATGGCATAGACTTAGACTTAAAAAGTCTAATATAAGTTAAGTATTAATTAATAATAACTAGTGTTTTGATGCCTGAGGCTGCCCTTCAGTTTTCATCACTCAATCACTCCCTCATGAAAACCACGATGGCACAAAACAGTAATTCTGAGTAATGAATGATATGCAAAATGAAACATGGATGAATCATGCCATATAATATTGGAAAGCTGAAGTAGTAACCTGCCTATATTGTAGTATATAAATTAGAATTTTTTTTTGCATTTTCATGAGAAATCAAACTTTGTCTAGTAGTAGTAGTTGCAGCAATGTCTACTGCCTTGCATCATTCTGTGCTGCTTACTGGACAAAAATGTCCCCCCCCCCCACATTTTTTAGCCATATAATATTGGAAAGCTGAAGTAGTAACCTGCCTATATTGTAGTATATAAATTAGAATTTTTTTTTTCATTTTCATGAGAAATCAAACTTTTTCTAGTAGTAGTAGTTGCAGCAATGTCTACTGCCTTGCATCATTCTGTGCTGCTTACTGGACAAAAATGCCCCCCCCCCCCACATTTTTTATGTTGAGTTACACTTGAATTTAAATTCATGCCTTTATTTTTTTATACATTGCAGGGATTAATGATTGTTTTTACTATTGTTGCTGCCCTGTACTGTTGGTTCTACTTTGACAATGTACATTTCCATGTATCACATGCTTATGCTCACCTAGGATATGATGTAGCTCAACATCATGTTGGTCAAAGATATTTGCACGGTATGTTCCTAGTAAACTTTAAATAATTTTTAAATTGCTTTATATTTAGAATTCAGTAATAATTATTAACAAAGTTCATTAAGCTTTTCAAATATGTATTATTATTTGCATGCTATTATGGCTTTCTTATGGCATGGCTTTGTTACTTTGTTGTTACTTGATAATTTTATTATTTACTTAAGTGTTTAAAAACCTTCATAAATTGTTTACTGGAATTAAATCTAAAAGTTGGTTTCCAACGGAAAGAGAACACATCTAGTATATGTTAATAGTTTTATAAAACTAATAAAATATTTTTACAAGTACAAGTGAAAGAGAAGACACATCCTGTGTACTTATGTGGGTACCAACATTTATTAATTTCATCTTGAAAACTAAATCACATGGATTCTAAGGGACATACTTCTTTTCTCAATATTATTGAACTTCATGGTTATTGCTAATGTTAGTAAGGCAATAGCAGATTTTTTGGCTGGTATGTAAACTGAAACCAATAATCAATCAATATCAACTATAATTCACTGTCCTCCTGATATCTAAATAATATTTTAACAATTACTGTCAGTTGCTTTTCTAGCCAAATAAAATTTTATTTTGAATTTTTATAAAATTCTTTAACAAATATTGTCGATTCTGTGTTCTATATCAGTTTTTATTCTTTCTGAATTAAGGTAAGGGGGTGGAAAAGCATCCAGAAAAGGCCATGGAATGGTTCAGGTATATTCAATTAATTTAATTTTGTATGCAATAATGGCTTTCAGAGGATTTCTCATACGAGTATTTCTAATTTTATAAGGTGACTTGCCAGTATTCAAAATTAATGCATCTTACATAGAAATTTCATAAACTAATTAATGTCTGAAAATAAAATAAGTTGTGTGTTGTGTCATAAGTTACGACATCCACTAGCATCACTGACATTTATTTTTCCTTATAAGTTGCATTTTATTCCATGTTGAATTGCTTTTATTGACAGGAAAGCTGCTGATCAGGGTCACCCTCACGCTGCCTATAATCTTGCAATTGGTCATCTCAAAGGATATAAAACAGACTTAAAACCTGGGTAAAGCTAAGCTGTAATTGTAAAGTAAATGTCCTTTGCATTTGAGTTGTGTTAAAGAGAATAGTTGTGTTTTACTTCATGTCATTTTTAGATTTTAAAAATAATTGTGTATTCTTTTAGGACATTAAACTGTATATAAAATGTGTATTTTATCTTATCTTATCTAGTGAGTCACATCAACTGATAACTCATGCTGCAGCCAATGGTGTGAAGGAAGCACATCATGTGCTGAACTCTGTGTGCACAAAAGGAGGCTGTCACTAACCATCAATATGTTAAAAAAAAAAAACATAGTCTCTTGGATTCTTTTCCAATACTTTTCTCTGGATCAGTTAACATGTTTGTATCATTTCATATTTTCCTATAATTATAAGAAACCTTTTCAGATCAGAAATGTTTACCAGATTTCAAATTGAAAAGAGCTTTTAATCTTATCTAGTCAACCGCTACATTTGTTTACAAATATAAACTTTATCTTCTAGTCTACTGTTAAATAAATTGTAACATTTATTTTAATTTAATTATTTTCAGAATATGTTTTATCACCATAAACTATCTTTTGAGCACATTAAAAAAAAAATGATGTTAAGCAGTGGTTCTCAAACTTTTCTGTTCCACTGCTCTTGGTTCCATAAAAATAAATTCATCCTTAGCCCCACCTACACTACCCTATAAAAAACGAACATTTTTGACTTGTGGTAAGCTTGACCAGCTGCAGTAGATTAAAGTGCAATAAAAGTTAAAAATAACAAAATTGATCTTACAATTTCCTGGGCTGTTAAGAACTGCTCAACCATATAAAATATTGATGCCCTTAAACTTAAATAGTTCCTATCTCTACCAAACTAGAAAAAAAAAGTTCATCACTTAAATAATTTTCATATTCAAAACAAACAGTTGATTTTAACTTTCCTGTGCTTCATTTGGTTATATTTGCTATGCTATTCTATTAGTGGGCCACCCTCCCAGACCAGCCACAAATAAGGGGAGGGGGTGTGGTACATACCAGTTTAAGAACGGCCAATTAAAGCCTTTTTAAATTACACCAAATATTGTGTTGAGCTTTTAAAAATATTGTTTATTTCTATGTAATTGTATCCATCACTTTTTAAGTCTATATATCTTTTTTTGTTAGAAATATAAATACTGATATGCTGGGCGGATACTCAAAACTGCTGCGCGGCATCTGTGAGATAGCTGTGCAGCAGCGCAGCTTAAAGGGAACATTGCTGATATGGTTTAAAATAAAATGCATCCCATTATTTACCTAAAAAAGTTTTTTTGTGGACCAACCAAACATTTTATAAGCTCACTTTGATGTCACCTAAATACATACATTTTTTTGCACTTATTTTCCTGCTACACAAAATGGGAAATAACACCAGATTTATTCATTGGAATACAAATAAACACCTTATGATTCTTATCCTTTTATAGATAAAAAGTAAAAGATAAATCAAGATATTGTGGTTTTTTTCATAAATGTTAAAAAAATATTGTAAATTTCATTCAAATACATTTAAATAATAGTTCAATTAAATTAAGGTTATGGTGTGTCTCTACACTCTTTAATCATTAATCTCTTTGTAATTTTAGAAATATAGAATATCTATATAAAAATTGTATTTTTCTTTTTAAGATATGTTCTGTTTTTATGTTGATTTCAATAATAAAAAGTTCTTTACTCTTAATTATTTTTCAGAATTTAAAAATTTTGTTTCTCTAAAAAATGTTACCTTAACTTTTACATTCGTCATTTAGTACAATGCATTTAAGTTATTATTTGTTAATAAGTGACATATTTTGCACTTGTGTTTTTATTTGTTTTTTTACACTTTCATCTAAAATTATATTTATTTATTAATTAATGGTTGCCATTGGGATCTTATTGTTGAAAATACTTTATTTGTTATTGGCACAACTACAATTCCGTCCTTTAGTGATACACTTTATACTATACTCAGGTGGCAAATGTGTAATGTAAAATATTTCAATTAATTATATTTCTGTTTTGAAATAATTGTGATCACTTATGATTTGGATTTACACCAAGTAATTTTACTTATAATTTTTTAAAGAAATGAATTGCAGTTTGTTTTTGTTGTTCGCAAATTGTTAAAGCTTTGACAAAAGCATAAATGCTGCTGAAATTTTAAAGATTGTTTTGAAATTTTTAGTCTTAATTGTCACAATAAATTCATTATTGTTCATCACCTGATGTTCTTGTATTTATTTTTTTTATGACTGAATTACTAGCCAAGTTTTATTTTTCAAATTTAAAACAGATTTTACAGACATTCAAATCATAAAATTATAACTTTTGAGAAAAAAAATAACTATTAGGTTTTCTCTTAATTCTTAGAAATTTAAAGAGCTATTATTTTCTTGATTTAATCTTTCTATTTAAACTCTGCATTTTTTTAAATTTGACATGGTTATTAAACTTAGAAGCAAAGATTGAGCATGGTTTGATATGTTGTTTGTACCCAGTATACTGTATATTGTCATTCCACTGAATGTTTCTTTAAAAAATGAAATTCAAGAAATTATAATTAATAAGTTGGTGGAAACACATGTTTTACATTGACTCATTACTGGCTCTTGAATTTTCAAATTTAGAATCAGATTTATGTCTAACCATAATTGTTAAAATAATAAATTTGTCCAAAAAAAAAGGTGTAGGGGCGGGTCCCTGGGTTAGGGGAAGGTCTTGAATTAATTTTAAAATAATTTTAGCAATTTCATCCACCTGGTTATAATATAATTCATTTGATTATAAATCATCAAAACTTAATAAAAAAAATAATTTTAAGATAAGACTCAGCTAAAATTTAATTGAGAGTAAATATGCAAATATTTTCGAGTGCACTTAACAGGCCAAACATTTAAAAGTTGTACCTGCTAATTTCAGCTTCCATTTTTATTTAGTAATTAGTTTTCTACTTCTTAGATCCACAGAGTGCAACACTAGAATGTTTTAAAATGTTTTACTACCAAAGACATGTATGCAAAACAGGCAAAATGCCCATTACTATAACACTAAAACAATTTCAATTTAATTAGACAACCATTATTTAGGTTTCACTGAAGATAAGGCTCCTTTAAGGTAGGACTTCATCTGCCTTTCAAGGACAACCACAAATCCCTCAGATCTTGTTGAACAATTCATCTGTCCGTCCATTTTTCAAGCTTGCCAGTACAGGGTCGTTTGTTCCAAGGCAGTTGCAGAAGCAGTCCTCTCCCATTGATATCAAAAGGTCTGGATGTAGCTTCAATTTTGACAACCGCTTCAAACACACCTTCGTGAACGGTCCCTGAAAAAAAGAAAGCACATTTATTTTACAATGTATAGACATCACAGGTTTAGCAAATATTGGTACTAAATCAGTGTATGACTGACAACTGGAAGCAGGTATAACCAAATACATTACCATTTCCAGATGAGCTCTTCCAGCTTTGTTCTGGTAAAATAGAGTCATCCATGGTCCTGACAGCACTTTTCCATACAAACCTGAGCAAAGAAATTAATACAAAAAATTACATTACCGGTATGAATCTTTAGATAGTTTCCAAAACTTTTAAAAAGAAAACAAACCATTAAAAAATACATGAAAAATATTTACACTTAAAAACTATTCGGAGTTAAATAATGATGTGTGGATTCTCCAAATCATTCAAAATGGTGACTGACATCTTAACATCATCTTTGTACTTTGACAGAAATTCTTTCAAAATGTTTTTCAAGGGGTCCACAGTTCCCCCTAGATGTAACAGTTCATGTATTCTGTTCCCAACATATCTTGTTATCACTACAGAGGCCAGGTTTTCAAAGTTTAAGAAAGCTCTGAAGCCTTCTGGATCTCTGGATTTCATCTTCTATCTATAAAAAGTTAATTATTAATAGGCATACATTTGTATACCGGTACAAATTTGTTCAAATACATGTAAAGATGTGATTCTGTGTTTATGTGTGATGCATATAATTTATCTATAAATTATAAAGAAAACTAACTATTCAACACCCACCTGAGCTTGGATATAGAGTTGAGTAAATTGGCTGCTCTTCCTTTGGATCCAAATAGTTCACTATTAACTTTTAAATTATCATCAAATGCTAGCCTGGGACATCAACAGTTATATGACACAGCAGCTTTCTTTTGTCATAGCATCCCAAGAAATTTTGAAGTACCATCATTATCATGCGCATTGAATAAAAGCTCCCCTAATTGCAAATCGGAAATAACACCTGTAGAAGGTGTAGAAGGTCCAGGAATACTTTAAACTGTCGGATGGTAGAGCTCTTTTATGACAAATTCAATTATAGGTCCAGTCTTCTCTTTTGCTACTTGATTTAAAAGGCACATATAAATACATTTTCAAATTGGGACAATATATTGCTTTCTCTTGTGCTCCATCTCAGAATACCCTAAATGTGTAACACTTGTATTAGTGTTGAACTGCTTCTCTAATTGTTTTAGCCTATTTCTTAAACAGAAAACTTATAAGTTTTATTTCTTTATTCTTTCCTCTTTATCCTTAGTAATATTTTTAAATCCTAATATTTTTTCTTTAAAAAATTGTACCAGTACTCTGATACTCCGTTTTAGTTTGATCAGTTTTTTTCAGGGTGGGGGGGGTTGGATCTGATTTTGTTTTAAATAATTTAACTTTTTTTGTAATTTCAAATTTTATTTTCTTAAGGTAAACTTTTCTTGTCTTAACTTGTACCTAGTTGCAGCATTCTTTTAAAATGTTGATTTATTTTTTTGAAACGAAAGTGCTTTAACATAATAAAAATATCTTTTAACTCATTTTTTAAGGTTCTGAGTTTTGATTTCAAATCACATATTGCCTTCAAATGTGCTTTACTTAAAACTGGGCTCTTGTCACACTCTCTTTTGAGTTGCATCTATGTTTATTTATTTTCAAGGTTAGTGACAGCGTCCAGCATGGGTGCTTTCTGCTTTATTACTGGTATTACTGGTATATATCCTAAAAGACATATTCAAAATTCCAGTAATACGATCCCAGTTTTTGCTGATGTTCTTTTAATATTTGTACTTCTCTGGTTGAACGCACTAATGCAGAGTTTATCCATCTAAAAGTGTGCAATCATGGCCTTTGTCTGTCAAAAGTTGATGTACACTTTGAGTTATTCTAACATTATTTTTATTCAGCGTAAGCCAATTTTGTAATCGATATCCATTAGGGAATATTATTCCTTCATGGGATATAAATTTACTGATATAATTCTGGTAATCTTGAAGAGTCTTTATTACAGCATGTCCATCAAGATTCACAGCTCCTCTAAACAGTGCACGGCTTTATGTTCTTCTTCTTCTGTATCTTAAGGGCCCACGATCAATTTATTGATCATTTTGGCTCCTATGCATGTAGATGGGATTTGCAATGTTTCTGTTACTGGTGGTGATGAGGAAATTATGCACTTCCCCAAACTTCCGAACTCCGTATAGACACAAATGTGTCTAGTGTTGTCGCCTCAACTGTTCCTTTTGAAAGATGGTTCCAGTCCCTGATTGTCTTGGGCAGGAATGAGCAGCTCCTATACTGGCTTCTTGCTGATACTGAGCTTACTATTAATTAATTATGTAAAACAAGTTTAAGTGTTTGTTATAGTGGACTATCCGGACGGTATAGTCCGCCAGTCCACTCGCTATAACGGACTATAATTCCCAGTAGTAGAGGTTGATAATTATTATTATTATTACAATTACAACAAAGATTTAGATGAATCAAGTTGATTTAGCATTGACATGGAATATTAGTATGTAGAGCTTAAATTTTCATGAATATAAATTTTATAATTTAATTACGCTGTGCTATCTCTTCACATTTACCTAGTCAATTTATATTGTTTAATTTGATTTAATTTTCATGCTGAAGACAAATTTATAAATATTTTATGAAGGGTAATTATTTTTTAAAATACAAATGAACTTTTATAATGACTATTCATTGTCAAATGTATAGTAATGATTGTATTTACCTAGTTACTAAGGTTTCTTTAAACTGAGCGCATGCGTGAGGTAAGATGACCGGAAGTAACTCACTTCGCTGTAATACTCTTAAAATGATTCGCCAACTTCTCGATTAGTCAACAACATCTGTCACTACAGTTCACGAGAATGGTAAGAAGCGTATCCTAAACACAACACAATGATGATATATGAAAGTCGATGTTAATGACTACCTGGTATATTAAAATATGGGGTATACCAAAATATGGTGATAAATAATATGACAGTAGTTAACTTCAGTATAGAGTATAGATGCTTAACTAATAATAATTCATAAATATTTAAATATCCATATTATTAAATTATTCAAAGTTAACCAAATTTCTATAGTGCATTAACAGCAGTTGTTCTCGGCGCATGGGTCGCGACCACAAAGTTCACTGTGGTTGCATGAGAAGTGACAGGGATCTTTTGAAAATAACAGAAATTTTTTATCTGTAATATACCACTTCAGACTTCAGTGTGGTTATAAAGTTTTCTATTTGAAAAATTATTAAATTATTTAAATTTTCCATTTACTCCTCTATAATTAATGAATTAATGTCATCTATCTAGGGCCGTTGTTTTTACCAACTAATTATGAAATATGCTATGACTTGATAAGTCGAAGCTTAAACTTTGGGCTTTGAAATTCTGTGATTTTTATAATTTAACAGTTTTGATCTAGCAGCAATTGCTGCACTGTAGGCCTATACTAAACTATAGCTGGTGTCATTAGAGATATTATTTAGTCATTAGGTCAGTACTCTATTGTAGTCGGTGGCATCGACATCCCCACGATTTATAATAGTGTCATCTCTTCTCCCTACGATTAAAGGCTGACGGATTCTGCTGTCAGTGATGATGCATGTGGCTTGGTATCAGATTTCAGTCAAGCATCAACAGCTGTTTTTGTCTGTGTACTCAGTATCTGGGTCAAGACAGGGCCATCAAGACTGAGCTGCTCCCCATCGCGACCGCTCAGAAGCAAAAATCTGCAAATAACACTACATCCATTACTCTCTCAGGTGTGCGTATTGAGTTAGCTCAAACAGTGCGGTACCTGGGTGTCTACCTAGATGGAAGACTAACTTTTGAAAGTCATATTAACATGCTATGCAAGGCGATTTTTCTAGAGCTGCGCAGGATTAGTCACATCAGGCCCTTCCTAACAATTGATACAACAAAGAGGCTGATGTCTGCATTTGTGCTATCACGCATGGACTATTGCAATGCTCTTATGGTGGGTCTTCCAGCTACGCTCCTGGGTAAAATTCAAATAGCACAGAATAATGCGGCTCGCATTGTTCTCCGCAAACGCAAGTTTGACCATGCAAAAACCCTTCTGAGAGAGTTGCATTGGCTGCCGTTGCGTGCTCGCATAGAGTACAAAATCGCAACTTTGTGCTACCGCTGCTTACATGACCTGGCGCCGTCCTATCTGAAAGAGCTGCTGACGTCTTATGTACCCAGTAGAGAGCTCCGCTCATCCGATAGTGGCAAACTCTCGACACCACGTGTTTGCCTTGAGACTTACGGAAAGCGCACTTTCGCATTTGCTGGTCCAACAATTTGGAACGCCCTTCCTGTCGATCTTAGAAACAACCAGACACTGGAGTCCTTTAAAACCGATCTAAAGACACATCTATTTCGCAAATACCTTCTGGGATGATTGTCTACCTTATTTTCCATGTGTTGCTGTGTTGCTCCGGGTTGAAATGGCTAGAAAGACTTTGATATTGTATGCTTGTAATTAGTTTTTGTAGTGTTGCGTTTGTTTTAAATGTGGTGAATTATAGATATTTTTTGTTGACTTTGTACCGCGCTTCGAGCCTTTGGGGATGAAGCGTGTTTTTGAAATGAACTTTATTATTATTATTATTATTATCTTTACAGCATTGGGGGCCCTGGGCCAAGTAATGCACTCAGGCCCCCTATCTCTCTATATACCTATGGCCGTTCGAAGGAGGGGGCGAGAGGGCCAATAACCCCTGGTGCCAAAATCAGAGGGCACCAAAGTTGTCTTAAGATAGGCCCTTAATAGTGAATTAAACTATAAAATCCCATGTACTTCACATTGACAGGGGTGCGTTTTGCCCAGATTCTTTCGGTGAAGTGGGGATAACATTTCAGGTTTTTGAGGTGGGAGCATTTCAATGTCCACCATATATAACCATAAATTCATTCTGGTAGTTGAGCCCCCTGAGGGTATAATTTTAGCCCCAGCTTCGTTTTGCCCCTGAAATCTATATAGTCCTAACTATACAGAACTTAAGGTAAATGATAATTTTGTCAGTTCAAAAAAGTAATTGCTATTATTTACATCCAGTGCTATTTTTTAGCAAACAAAACTGGTGGTAAGGTTTGGAGAGGGGTCTTAGTAAGCTCCTCCCCAAAATATTTTGGATAAATTCAAAATGATGGGATTCATTTTGGCACATGTATAAATTAAATATTGCATCATTCTACACTTAACCGACTAGCAACAGAAAAAATGCTAGTTGAAATTTAGGTTTCCTTGACCATGCATGGGTTATATAATTCCTTTCATTTTTAGTTGTATCTAAAGAGTAATGGTGTTTCATAATTTTATTTTGAAACTATTATTTGTTTTAAACTATTTCATCAATGAATTAATTTTTTTTTTAAACATCGAAACAGTTGTTCATTAGAAAAATCACAAGAAACAAATTATTAATATAATAATTACCATTTTGTTTTTATTTAATGCTTACATTCTTCCATAATTTATAATGAACTATATATAGTTGTTTTTTTTAAATTGTATCTAAATGGTATAAAAAAGAAGAAAAGAATTATTTACAAAAGACATATGATGTATAATTTATCTGTGTGAAGATGAAGCAGCATGAATTTCCAAACAAATGCAGTAACTTATAAGGTTTATATGGAATTTCTGTTATTAATTTCTTCATTTACATGACTAAATGATGAACTTATGGCGCCTCTTCTAAGACTCAATGATTTACTCCTCTCCACCACACACAAAAATCCCTGGATTTTTTTTCAAAGGGACAATTTATCAAAAGAAAGTTTTTCTAAAACAAATACCAAAAAATTAAATTGATGTGATAGACAAACGGCCCCGAGGCCCTGGGCAAGTGCCCATGCCTTAAGCTGGCACTGGGTCAAGGTAAAGCTACCACTAAGTACACTAGCACTACCGGTAACTCAACATTGCTCCGCATTCAATGTACAAAATTCTATCAAAGCTAGCACTGACCTGTGGATAAGTCAACTCTGCATCTTTAAATGAAGTGCAGGCCTACTAATGAAATTTCTCAACTTATAGACGAGTTTATTTATTTATTTAGGCATTTTTATATGGCGCTTATCATAAAGCTCTAAGCGCTTTACAATTATTAAAACATGTAAACTAAGTAAATACAAATGAGACACTAGGATAGTAACTACTATTCTATAGAAACAATGAAAATGGCTATAAAAAGGGGACACTTTGACACTTCTGGATTAAACCGAAACAGAAAATTAGGTAGGGCAAGGAGGGTGCATCACAGGTCATAGGCGGACCTAAACAGATGAGTTTTAAGGGACTTTTTGAAAATGGACGAGGTTTCACTATGACGTATATGGAACGTGGGCCCATGGAAGCAGAAGGAGCGTTCACCGATGGTCTTAGTTTTAGTTCTTGGGATTGAGAGGGTTCTACTGTCAATGGAAGAACGTAGTTGTCTTGTGGGGATGTAAGGAAGCAACAGTTCATATGGTAAATTCAAAATCATGGTCATTTTGCTGTGTACTTCTATTATACCGGTACTTAACTAAAATCTATGAATAATATGATTTATTCAGCATATTATTTTAACATATTATTACAGTTTCTTTTCTTCTTTTTTTTTTTAAATTTCTTTTTTTTAAATAAGTCACATTTTATATAAATATAATCAATAATGTTAATTATTTTTTGTATTTTTATTTGACTATGTTTTTGGTTTTATTTATTTGAAAACAGTTCACACTGCAATAAGGTTGTTTTTTTGTTTTTTTTTTAAGAAATATTTATTATTCAATTACTGGAAATAACTGCCCCCCTTAACAGTTCACACCTGCTTCTTAATTTGTAGGAATTATACTGGTTGTGGGTTGCAGTAACGTGTAAAATATTATCAATGGATCACAATGGTTAAAAGGTTGAGAACCGCTATTTTAAAGCCTATTCCAGAGGTCCCCAAACTTTTTTTGAGTCACAGCGCACTCCAGAGGCACCCTATGTCAAATATTAATCAGTTCACTCCCAAGTAGCAAACAAAAATTGTTTATTTGCACTCTCACTGTTTAGAAAAACCTATTCATTTTTTAAACTACAATTGACAAGAAAAGCTTCAATAACGTAAATTGACTTAATAACAACAATATATTCAGTTGATTCAATCCAATACCTAGAAATTATTCAACATAGTATTACTACGTGAAACTGAATGTTTATTATATAGGAACACAAAGTATCAAGTAAGTTGGAGAAACTACTAAAACAGTGTATAAACTTAATTATTGTAGATTGCCATCTAGTGGCTATTTGTAAAGTCTTCTGCAAACAGTTATTACTGTAATTTCTAAGTGGGCAAATTTTTTAACATTTCACGGTGCCCCTCAGAGGAAGCCCCAGGGCTCCATCGCACACAGTTTTGGAACCTCTGATCAAAGCCTATCACATACCATCGCATTAGATAGGATTATGGCATACCGATCTAAAACAATTTAAATTTTATAAAATTACTGGCATACACACTTGAAAGTACACAAATTTAAATACAAATTATGTAAGTTATCCAACATTAACAATTATAAGTTATCCAACATTAACAATAATGCCTTTATTGTAAAAAAAAAAAAATATTTGTATGGGACCTTTTGTGCCAAGTTTAAATTTAAATATTATTTTGTATGATTTTAGTCACAAGAAGTTGATGAAACCATCAGAAGAATCCAGACGCACAAAGGAGTAATGGGAGTTATCATTGTAAATAACAATGGTAAGTAGTAATAGTTGAGAAAACAGCAACAATTTTCTTTATTGTTTAAAATATTTTTTTTTTCAATTATCTTTTACTACTTGAAGTTAACATTTGTAATTTTCTAAAAACGTATTAATTAATGTATTGCCATTTACTTCAATTATTTACTTAGTCTAAATGTCTATACAAGTTCAGAAAAAAGTCTAAATGTCTATACAAGGTCAGAAAAAGAATGTTAGAGGTTTGGATGTTGTTGTTTTTTGTTTTTTTTATACAAAAGTTTATCTGCTTCTTAGATAAAAGAACTCCCAAACTTACAATTATTACAAATTAATTTCTGACTTATTATGTCAATATTTCCCCAGGTGTGCCTATAAGATCAACACTTGATAACACAACAACAATTCACTATGCAAGTCAAATTCATGGTCTGGCTGCAAAGGCCAGGTCTGTTATTAAAGAAATTGACTCTACCAATGATCTCAGGTTTCTCAGAGTGAAATCTAAAAAACATGAAATACTTGTTGCTCCAGGTATATAACATAGTCAGATTTGAGAAAAGTTTTTATTTACACTACAAGAGATTTTAGTTTTTAAATAAAACAAACTGCCACTTAATACTTTATGGTTTCAAATCTTATGATTTATGTTAAGAAATGGAACCTGAATTTTTTTAAAACATTTTAATAAGAAAAAATGTATAGTTTTAAATAGTAATTTTTTAAGCTTGACTTATCTAAGTCCCAACTTTACCCTCTGTTATATCAGGGGTCTCCAAACTTTTCATCCCGAGGGCCGCATTGACTGTCAAACAGCAGTTCGGGGGCCAACTATGCACCCGAAGTTCAAATAAAAAGATTATTTATTTAATATTTATTTGATTCAGTTATTATCACATGGATAAACTACACATGAACACCTGTATTAGTGGGAATGGTGAAATTGTTTCTTGTTCCAAAGATTGAAAGGTCTCTTGATGCAAAAGATTTGACATTGGGAAAGTCTTCCTTGGGCAAAAACTGGTAAAAACCCACCAGTCCTTCTTTGAACTTGTCCCTGTGGAGGTCATATCCTTGCAACTCAATGACCCCCAGCTGCAGTTCATCTGGGCAACTGGCCACATCTGCTTCAAATTGGTTTTGAAACAGTCTCACTTCTTCTGCTTTTGAATCCAAGTCATAAAACTGCTGCTGAAACTGCAGCTGGAGATCTTTGATGATCTCACATGCAAATGACGTGGGGAACTACGCTGTTGCTTCAGCCATGAAATCCTTACACTGCTGAAAGTGCGTCAAGTCGTTTGCTTTACTTGTTCCAAAAACATGACGAGTTTGAATATGAAGGCCTTTGGCTGGGTGTAAAGATCATAAACTAGATGTTCCTCTCCTTGTAGTTTTAGTTTCAGAAAATTTAAATGTCTAGTTATGTCTGCAGCAAAGGCCAATTTCCATACCCACTCTTCATCAGACAGTAATGGCTGTGGCTTGCCTTTACTTTCCAGGGAGTCACCTATTTCCTTTCTTAACTTAAATACTATGCTGAGAACTTCCTTACCACTTAGCCATCTTACTGCTGTGTAATATGGTAAATCTTGCGATTCAGTGACTGTATCTTTCAACAGGTCTCTGAACTGTCTAAGGTTGCGCCTATGTGACCTTTTTAATTTCACCAGCTTCACCACAGGATTCAGTACACTGCTAATGTCCACATATTTAGCACACAAAGCTTGTTGGTGAATAATACAGTGCAGGAACATTGGTTGTAGAATGTTTTTCTCATTACACATCTGCTTCACTTATCTAACCAAGTCAGGCAACTGTGGTTATTCCATCCAAGTTATAATCAGCAAAAGTTTTTTTTCTACTCATTGAATATATCATCTCTGGTAACAGTTCCGTAAATGCTATGTAGGGAAGCCAGCTCTTGTGTTATGTTCATGTCTTTATCCACACCACTAATGAACACAAGCAGCTAAGAAGTGGAACAGCTGTCCAGCGATTCATCCATTGCAATTCAAAAATGGCGAAACTTGCTTAAATTTTTCGCTATTTGAGTCACAATGTTTTCACCCATGTCTGCAATACGGCGAGCAATAGTATTTGCACCCAAAGCTACATTTTCAAATTGTTTTGACTTTTCTGGGCAAAGTTCCTCAGCACCACCAACAAAAATTTCTTCACCATCTGTAAACAGTTTGCCACTTTTAGCTAGGACGTAGGCAAACTTATAACTGACCTTAGTTAACTCTTAGAGTCCGTAGGTCAAATCCACATGCAGTCATTTTGTTGTGATAAAATTTGATCCTAGGTGACCAAAGACAAATTTTCATAACTTATCTAGTTTTATGCTATTATAAAATGTAATATACCAAAATGTACAGAGCTGAATGGGCTGTGTGAAAATTATAATAGCTGTACTTGAATGACAAACATTAAAGCATGACAGAGCAAAACTTAATGGTTCATAAAAATATGTATTTAAAAGTTTTAAAGAAAAATTGCATCAAAAGCATAAAAACAAATGACCGCTTGTTCAAGTGAAATTTAGCTCGTTTAGCCTTAAAATAAATGAACTTGTGCATAACATATGTAAATTTGATCAATATTGGATGAAAAAATGCATTATTTGGGGCAATTTGAAATCTACAGGTCACATACAGAAAAATAATTAAGCAGCAAATAAGGTTTTGCAATGTAGTGATCGGTTGGAAAACATAGCGCACTACAATGCGCCTCCATTTTAATTCAATAAAAACATAACATCCACGTAAGCGGCAGATGATCTTGGCAGGATACACATAAATTTCTGTAATTTTTTTCCGTAGACAAAAAGGTCTCCACGGGACGGATGAGAGGGCCCCGAGGGCCGCCTGCGGGCTGTAGTTTGGAGACCCTGTGTTATATAATCACTCATTTTTATTATTTAAAAATAATTTTTAATCTTGACTTTAGAATGATCATGTGATAAAGTTATGGACTTATTCCTTCATGTTTCATACATTTCAGAGCAAGATTACTCTATGATTGTGATCCAAAAAGATGTGTATTGATGAATTTAACACTTAAACTTAGCAATAATTTGAATATTATGTGCAAACTTGCAACACTTGCCATCATTGCTTATGCCTAATAGATCGATTGGGCTTCAAATTGGTTGTGGACACTTAAGTTTCTCAAGTTTATTATTTGCTTCAAGGTGTTTCAGGAAGAAATACTACATAATTGAGTTCAATTGGCATGGCTCAATTGAGTTCAATTGGCATGGCTCCAGTAAAGATAATATTACATCTACTCTGTTTAAAGAAATATACAAATTTAGATGGCATTGCTTTAAGAATTGATTTGCATTTTCAAAAATATATTTCATGTATGGTGAACACATTTTATAAAGTACCATATAAAAAAAAATTTTGTTTAAAAAAAGTTCAAGTTGTGAATTAAGAATCAGGATTATCTGTACTGTAGTTGTTTTGTTTTTTCCCATGAATAATTTGATGCAATTTTTTTCTAAATGATTTTTTGTCAACAATGGCACCTCCCCCATTGATTTTATTTGGTCTGTGATATTCACAGTGTTGTTTTGTGTTCAAATAGTGCATTCCTTTGGAGATTACTGTTTCCTTGTTTCCAATGAATTATTTATTTGTGCTTTAAGGCTTTAATGTAGCCAGAGAAGTTAAACTTGTGTTTAATATTACATAATAGTCCTTATAAATTTCTTCTTCGTTTTTTGTTACCATTATATTTGAAAGAGCTGATAAAAAGCATAATGAACTCAATTATTAATGTGCATTTTGTTAAAAATTTTCGCAGATACTAAATATAGTTTAGAGTTATTTCACATTTTAATGTTAGGTCAAGAAGATGCCTATGATGGGAAATATTTTAAATTCTGACTTTCAAAATGTCATATGAGGAATTTGTTTTTATATTCATCAGTTTAAATAATTAGCTTCTATAAACACTTTTTGAGACTAATAATTTCTTTTTAGGATATACCCAAAACTAAAAGCTGTTTCTCTCTCTTTTTTTTTGTAATGGGTCCACTCTTAACAGTTTTTGAAAATCTAAAATATAAAAGGAGTAATTTAAATTTGCAATATCATTGTTGAACAAAAACTTCATTAATTTGTTTGCGTTTTACACATTACAAGTAGATATATGCCATGTTATTCAGAGCATTAAAAATATATTTTTTTTTTATAAATTTACCCGCTTTCACTAATTTATGGGAGTGCAATCTTCAATAATCTATGGATGTGCTATTTAAATGTCCAATCTACATGAAGGATTGCTCAAGATATTGTAGATTTTCATTTATATTTATACTATTTTCTTTTTTTCAGATGCCAGTCAATGAAAATATTAATTGATATAATAATATGTGCTAGATATATTATAATACTAAAAATGCTGGTCTTTATTGATATGTATGGTTTATTTTTGCATTGAAACAGTTTTTTTTTTTTTTTAAACCAGTGTCTAATATATGAAGGGCATCGTCTCTTATTGAACTTAACTTCTTATCTTATGTAAATGTTATTATTGTTAAAAAAAAAAGACTTCCATACATAGCATTGTTAATGATTAGCTTTTGACATTAGCAGTGTACATTCCATATCAGTGTTATCATACAGAAATTCTGACTTCTAAATTTCCCATTTAAATATTTTTGTAGATAAATGCAGTTTAATATTTCGTCTAACTTAGCCATGTAACATAAATCCTCTATTGCTATAATTTTTGAAGATGGAAATCATATTTGTTGCAAGATTGCAATTTTTCTGTTTATAAGGTCTGTATTAAAATTTGTAAGTTCAAACTACATTATTTTATAGTTGAGAGCAGATAAACTCTCACCCTTTTATATGTTATTTACCAATGCAATAATATTGACTGTGTTCAAATTAACAAGAGAATTATTCATTATAAATTATATAAAATGTATTGCCTTTTCCCAAAATCGCAAGAATCATTGTTTCTGGAATGTTATACACATAAATTAACATATACATAAAATAACATATACACCCCTCTAAATTGTTTTAGTTATTGTGCTCCTTTATCTTCTCTACCTAGGTGTATTTTTGGATTTTTGAGATAGGCAGACCAAGACTTTTCTGTCTCAAATGCTAAAATTCATTAGTTGTTTATTGTAGTATGTGAAATGAGAAACAATGAAAGAAATTTCAAGGATTTTTTAAATGGTTTTCTTTTATATTAAAATTCAAAGTGTTCAGTTTGTGTGTTTCTATACTTATAAGAGCAGATAGTTTATTTAAAACTGAGGCTGCAGATTTTAGACAAGATTTTCTTCCGATTCTTTTGTCATGTATAGCAAGCATTCCTTTGTCTACATTTGCACGTATTATCTATTAAATCTACATTATTTTTAGGCATGGTCATATTATTAAGGTGGGTAGAATTTTATATTTCTTAATGATAATAAAGTTGAAGTGTGCTTGTTATATTTAAATGAGTTTGTTAGTTGTTTTCTGTTGCTGGTAGGACAAGGTCAGACTGATTAAAGAGGGGTCCAATGCTTTAAGTGATGAGAAGCTCCTAAACACACAGCCAAGACAAATTTGAAACCAGACATTTCCCAAACACAAAAACCCAATGTCATTACCGGGTACCTTAAGAAAAAGAACAAACGAATGCGATGTATGATAAATGCATATCTTTATCTTTTGCAAACAAAAAGGAAACGATGCATCATATTCATTCAGTGATATTGTTTGGTATTTTTGCTTAGCATTCAAAGTAAATGTTGATGGAGTGATTTTTTTTAAAAGCATAATTAGATTGTTTTGTTGAAAGTTTAATCTTTAAACCATAGATGAATCTGAAATGAGTACCTACATTTGCATGAAAAATCAAATCCATTGTTCATGCTGAGTGAAAATAAATTTTTTTAAATTTATTTTACCACGTTTAATATTAATATATTTCTAATTCATTTTTATAAACTCAAAAGAAATCCTATGTGAAAATTAAAATGTTTAATTGTTTTATTTTATGCATCTTCTAAAAATAATACTCCAAGCAACTATTAGACATTTTAGTAAATTTTTTTAATTATGTCAAAAATTTATTAAAAGAGAGAGGAAAATGATTTAAGTAAATAAAAACATGAATAAAAATTAAATTTGCACACAAATTTTAAAAAGGAGAGTTTTTAAAATCTATGCTTTGAATCAAATGTGATCTAAAGAAAAATATATCTGGCAGTGGCAGTTTACCAAGCACAAAGTTAATACACTGGACACAATAGCATATAAAAACAAAATCTAAATTATGTCAGCACCAATTGTTATTCAGATGCTAGTGAGTGTTAAAATGTCTTTTACCAAGGTCTTGAACAGGAAGGATATTTGAAAACTATAATGACTTGGCATTTCAGGTTCTAATAATTCCGAAAACTCAAAATATTAACTTTTACATTTTATGCTAATAAGTCTTTACACAATTAAGTAATTATTAATACTTCATATTTTTTTATTTCAAACCTTCATATCTCAAAATAAATTTTTCTTAAACATACTTCGCCAAGAGAAAAGTGTTTTGTCTGTTAGATTTTTGTTTTGTTTTGTTAGAGGGTTGTTTTTTTTTTTGGTTAGACTAAGCATTATTATGAAATTATTGATATATATCCTTTTTAAAAAAATTAAAGCTAAACACGAGTTACGTTCAAGATGATAAAACAGAGAGAAAAGAAATTGGTCTTATCTTAGTCATTCCAATAAATAAAAATAAAGAGCATATGAAAATATCCTGGAATAAACCAAAAATGAAATGTTTCAGATTTTGGGTAGAGATTATTTTTTTCTAATTGGGTGGGTCTTAACATGACAGTTAAAATACAGCAATAATTATTATATAGCCATTTCATTTATTACTCATGTTGTTGTAATTATGCAAGCGTCTAAGACAGTGAATGTAATGGTTATATTTCAAGGTACTTTATTTAAAACTAAATTCACCATTTCATTTAAGTAAGGTAAAACAAATTTAGTATTATGAGAAAATATCTATTGGCAATAAAATTTCTTTAATAAATTTTTGCAGCATAAACATAACATACAATCTGTCATATTCCTACTAGGTCAACTTTCCTTTCTTACAAAGGTGCAACCATTAAGCAGTAACAAATTATTCAAATAATAAAAAGTTTAAAACTATATCACATTCAATCTTCTATCAAGAAAGTGCTTGTCTCTGACTTTTAAGTGCAAACACTAACAAAATAGTCAGGGATCAAACTAAATAAAATTTTAATTAAAGCCAGAAGAGAAAAATTCACTATGATTTGTAATTACTTATTGCCTCCTAGTAAGTTGTTTTTTTTGTTCCCAAAAATATATATGGAAGTACAGAAACAAAATTCAAGATGTTAAATGTAACATACAAAGTTTCAGCAATGAAAGCAGCAACAAGTACTAGCAATAAATAGTCTTTCATAACAACAGCTCACATATTTTTTGCTCACAAGTATTGTTTTAACTAAAGAAAATTTTTGATTTACTTAAGTGTGCCACAAGACTAGAGCAAATACTAAGATTCAACTACCTAGGATTAATGGGCCATTCATAAATGACATCACTAAATTTTGGTAAATTTTCAACCCTTCCATTGTACACCCTTGTCAAAAATGTGTGAACCTAGACATTTTAAATTATTTATGAATGGCCCCTGAGCTGAACTTAGAAAAATTGTGGTACTAAGATATTGAAAACCATCAAACAAACAATATTCATGTCAAAAGTGATAAAAATAGTTATTAGAATAACCAGAAGTGTGTAACTACAGGAGTAATGAAATTATTAGCTTTGAAAACAAATACATAGGAGTAAAACTAACAAGAGGGTTTAAGCACAAAAGAGCTGTCAATAAAATATAAGTTTGATTCTTTTTTTGCTTAAAAGTCTTTAATTTTTTAAAGAACAAATGCTTATATATATGTGTGTGTTATATTTTCAACAATTCTTCCATTGGCAAATGTCATCTATAGGACATATTTTTTAATATATATAATAACATTACGAATGGAAAAAGTTTTTAAAAAATCGTTTTGTGCTCAACTATGTGAGTTAAAAAATTAATAATGTAAAATTTGTCTTAAGTCAGTATCGGTATTTTAACACAGCAGGGCGACAACACAGGATGGCTGGATTTTATGTTTGAAAAATGACTTTAACATTGCATTAAGTTTAGTTTGTTAATCTGCGTTTTTTGTTTACTTTCTTTTTTTTTTTATAAAGTTGAAAATGATTCTGTGCAATGAAATTAAGAGTAAATTTCATTTGTTTGGATGAGTAAAAGAATCATATCTTGTCTTATGGGGATACACAGTCTAAGCTATAAAAGAGGATTTAAAAAATCAGAAAATTGTCAAAGTTAACAGATAAATTCACTCAGGTCTGAGTAAATATTTTATTATTTTTTATTCACATCCATGAATATTCTTGCATAAGAAATTAGTAATGATGGCTCTTTTATAATCTATGGGTATTACCATACATGACCAGACAGTTTTTGATGTTGGAGTACAGGTTTTGGGGGACTTTTTATAATTGAGACTGGCATGTATGGTATTACAACAAAATAGGAGATAACATTACTAGTCATTATTACATTTTCCAGGTAAAGAATGTTACAGATTTTACCATATAAAAAAACAGCTCCATTTATATTTAAAAATATTACGAAGGGGGAAAAAAAAGGATAATTGCACACAAAAATCAGTCTAAGAAGTCTTCAAAAATAAAATTTTACATTTATCTTTAAATTCAATCATATCAGGCAAAAGCAAGTTAAATGAACATTTTCACTTAAATACAACTTAATTCTTTACAATTAGTATTAAAGGTGACACTTAATTGATTTACTATAGTAACATTGTAATTAACTATAACACCCAGGCATAGATGAAAACAACTGTGTGATATTATTTTACTGTTAGGTGCAGTTAAGATCTGCGTTCCCAAATGGACAGTCAGGCTTTTGCCATGGATGTCGGAGGATTAACCTAAGATAATACATAAGGTGAAAACAAGGTTAATTCAACTTCAATCTCTTTGGACCATCTTCTTCATCTTCTTCCATTGCTATGCCATTGTTGACAACTACACCAGATGGACCAATCAACCGTAGAAGTGAGTTCAATGAGCGGTCACCAAACAGAGCTGTGAGAAGTGCCACACCATAGCCAGTGGCTCTCTCACCCTTTAAGAGTATGAAACAAAAGGTGAAATGCAATTATAACTTATGAATTAAATTTAAATTACAAAAAAAAAGTTGTGTTTTAAAATGTTTCATTTGTTCCAATATTAATGCTGTCACTATGATGAGATATAATCTTAACAGCATGTTTTATGTTTAAGAAAACTTTACTGAAACCTTGATCTACGATAGAACAAAAACTAAGACTAAAATTCTTCAAGATTAACATGTATTTTTAGGGGCACTCACAGAGTAAGCAGGAGATGCAATATCAACATGAAGCCAAGCACCAGGGTAATCCTGACCCAGGTGGGACATGATAAACAGGCCAGCACATGATACTTGAGCATTCCCTCTGTCCTGTGAGTTCAAGGATAAAGGTTTTAGAAATCACATCCATAAATCTGATTTAATTTGTATACTTATAAAACAAATATTATAATGGCCTGTTAAACATTTTTTTCTACATCAAAATATATTTATCATGAAATTATTTATTTAAATTATGTAAATATTTTAAAAATTTAATCTAACATCAACACCTTTTTTACTAACAAAGAAAAAGTACAACTGCGCTGAGTGTGTAAATTCTTCACGAAGGCTTCAGGCCAAATGGCTACTGGATCTGAATGATGATGATAAATCTAACACATGACATCTCTCAAGAAGAAAAAAAAAAAAAAAACTAATTCTCCATATTGTCCTATAACAGTGATGAGTGATATTACAGCTCAACTTTAGTCATTGAGATGTTGGTAATTATGAAGATTTACCCAGGTTGGTCATGAATGTTTAATGTAAGTTTTTAATTGGTGCATAAAAAAAACATCTTTCCTATGGACGTTGCGTAAGAAAGCTTTGCTCATTACATGAGAACATTGTGTTGAGGGTTAATTTACAAGGTGGGCGACCTTTTTCCAAAACTAGCCACAGTTGTGGCAAGGAAAGTAAAATTGGTCCCACTAGATCTAACCCATTAAACACTACCATTAAACCAAATGACAGTAAATACTGCCCCAGGTGGCACCTCTGCTAGTCAGGAATTAATTTGCATCCAATTAATTTTTTTAAGTTTTCAAGCCATCTTAATTCTTATAATGTGGCTAGCCATTAAGAGTGGACCAGATTCTGTGGCTAGCCATTGAGAGTGGACCAGAGTCTGTGGATAGCCATTGAGAGTGGACCAGAGTCTGTGGCTAGCCATTGAGAGTGGACCAGAGTCTGTGGCTAGCCATTGAGAGTGGACCAGAGTCTGTGGCTAGCCATTGAGAGTGGACCAGAGTCTGTGGCAATGCTGTTGGCTGTTTAGAAATAGTTTAATCGTTTACAGTAACCATTTACATTGTGATGACATAAACATTGTTTTTAACTTACTGCTACTGAGTTCTTCATATCAGCAATTGCACTAGAAAACTCTGGGGAGTGGAGCTCAGGGGTAAAGGGTACTGGATGGACCAGGTCACCACTAGAGCGTCCAACTTTGACGCACAACTCTTCCAGTTTGTCGTTGTTGGTCAAAATGCTGGCATGATATTTACCTTAATAGAAAATGTTTGTTACACAACATAAATGACAGAGGTAAATAAAATCAGGTGTTAGACTTTGTAGTTACATTGGAGGGAATGTAAAAGAATTGCTTAATTAAAGGAGACGGTAACCGTCAATATCAGTTGGAGGGGATAACTAATCAATGATCACACCTTTAATGGGTACCCTGAAGTAAAAATTGCAATTAAAAAGTATCTTCCAACCTGTGGCAATACCCTGCGCTCCAGTCAATGTGGCCATATCAACAATGATATCACTACGCAAATCTTTAACAGCATAAGCTACCTGAAGTATAAAAAAATTTTCATGCCTTTTCTTTTGACTGAGCATTTCTCATAAAATCAAACTTAAATGTCATAACAAAATTTAAAATGCTTTTCAGACTAGCAACTGATTTAGTAATCACCATGTTAAAAAAATATATTTACATCTATATTAGCACTGGTATTGCAAGAAGAAGCTCAACATCAACACTAAAACTTTTCACTCCTTACAGAATTATCATTTATTAAAAAAGCCTTCTCTCAATAATAATAATTTGATCACATCTTGAACCCAATCAAGTTCAGCAGTATGTAAAACTTACACCATCCCCTAGCACGAGCCGACCCTCTGCATCTGTGTTATTGATTTCAACTGTGCGTCCTGAATACATGTGTACTATATCATCTGGTCTTTGGGCAAGTGGACCAATAGCATTATCAGCAAGACAAAACACAGCATGAAGTGTTTCTGTGAAGCCCTGTGAAGTAAAACTGAACAATTCTTTAAAATGACCTATGGACACTGTTTGAATAATTCTTGAAAAGACTATGACTAATTAAACACATAAAATTGATCAACGCTTATTTTGGAATGGTCTGGTTTGGGCATCACATTTAATCACATTCATCTCTGGCTTGCCTCAAAGCAGTTAAACACTTATAACTTAAAAAAAAAATAAATAACAATTAAAGAACTATTTAAAGTATTGTAACCCAATTTAAAAGTTAATATAAAGAGTAAAATTAACCCTTCTAGTACTGACCTACTTTTTTTCTATGTATAGCCTCAGTACCTGCTAGTATTTTGCTTAATATTCCCTGTGGCCCAGACATTATTTTGGAATGAGCCAAAATTTGATAGGTTTGTTAATTATTTTGTAAATTTTTTGTTTTAAAGAATTGATAGTTACATGTAGAGAATTATCTGTTCAGAAATAGATATGGGTGTTAAAAATAATAATGTGTTTGTTCACACTTTTCATTGGCAATGGCACAATGGGGGATTGTTGGCTAGCACAGTGTCCAGTCGATCTTCATACATTGGCACTAGGTCTAAAACCTGTCAAACCTACAGGCTCCTGTAGGTGTAAGTTTGAGCTATAGTAGACCTATTTCCTTCAACAATTTCATCCCCCCTCTTCCTCATCAGCATCAGAATCATCTAATCCCAATTAAAGCTGAATAATAGTTTCAGAAAAAAGGTTTCATTAAGTGGGCGCAAGTCGTCATCAACAATAGGGCAAGGTAGCACCATGGAAACAACGAATGCAAATCCTCACAAAAAAACTCGGTAATTAATAATTTAAAAGGCAAAATAAAATTTGACTATTCCCCTAACGAATAAACATTCTGCCCGAGACTATGGTGAAAGGTTATATCCTCATTTTTGTGTTTATATTAGATACCCCTCTATGTGGCAAATAGACGTGCTTGGGGCACAGGGGAAAAAAATCGGCTGCTGAAAAAAGACACGCTTGGGCCACAGGGAAAAACGTAGGTCACTGCAAAAAGACGCCCTTTGTACTGTACAGGTTAATAAATATAATGGATTGCTTTTAAATTGTTAATTAAACACACTAAATTTTAGTTGTATTTTTAACATTTAATAAGATTTTCATTCTAAAAATATACTTTTATTAAATTTATAAAATAATAAAAACTGAACGTTTAAAAATACTTTTAATAAGAAAATGTAGTTTAAGTCGATTAGTGCAGCGAAACTTCTTAGCCAAATAGCACTCACTAATCCAAATAAGATCATGCCATAACAAGTTGCAATTGGTTATTTTTTATAAGTATATCTCAAGAAACTATTATGTGAGTGACTTATTTGAACTTTGGTATAGTTTTTAATGTTAAAATAACCATAATATTTCAATATACGGAATTATGCATAGAATTATATATATTTTTTTAGAAAATATAAAACAATGTGTGATAAAAAGGATCTAGAGCAGGGGTCGGGAACCTTTTTGTCTGAGAGAGCCATGGACACCACATATTTTGAAAAGTAATTCTGTGAGAGCCATACATTATGTTTAAAACTAAAAATTGAAGTAAATGTGTGCATTTTGTGTAATTTCAACAATAAAAATGCAGTAATTATGTCTCTGAATTCTTTTTAATAACATTGTTATGCTGTTGCTAATCAATAATGAGTATTTCTTACCATTAATGCGACTTTTTTTTTATAATCAAACATTGTCTGCGAGCCCAATGCAGCCATTAATAGAGCCACATCTGGCTCGCGAGCCATAGGTTCCCGACCCCTGATCTAGAGCTTACGAATTAAAATTAAGTTCAGGGACATGCAAAAATGTGTGGTTATCTACATAGGGGGCTACAATCCAGTGGATGATTTTATTAATTTTTATAAAAATTGTTTGGGGGTGGGGTTAGGGATCCGATAGTTTCATTTTGCCCCAGGCAGCACAAGATACGCCTCAGAATATAGAAATAAATTGGATAAATAATTAACCGTCTTAGGTACATACATATTGAATTTAGGAAATAGGATGTGTACATTTTTACGTGGCTGACAATATCTTTAAATCCTATGATATTACAGTTATGAAAAAGAGATGTTACATTCTCTTTTTACAAATAAACATATGTTTTCAATTAAGAAAATCAATGGAGTTAACAAAACACGGGTACATTTACATTAGTATACCCATGAATATCAAAACCCAATCATTTGACACACATGAGCATTTAATCTTAAAAATATAGCCATTTTTTTTTCATTTAAAGTTCATGGGCTTAAACAAAGATGGGTTTAGCTTCTCTTTCAAAAAATGAAAATACATTTTTGTTTTTACTTTGCGAAAAGTAAATTGGGCGTATATTTTAATGAGATAAATAGCATTTCTTTAAACAAACCATCAAGGCTGTTATAGTAGATATGAAAAACGGTTAAGAGATTCTTCTTTGGATAAAATAATTATTTTCTTACGATTTTTCATTAATATGGTAGAAAAACCAGGCAAAAGTTTTGTTAAACTTTTAATGAAGATATCAATATATCGAATTCCGTTAATATAAAATATATTTAAAATGGCATATACAGTTTTTGTTGATTAAGTTTCACAATTTTTAGAGAAAAAAATTGTAGTTCAGGGGCACGAAAAGGGGTAGGGTAGGCCCAACATTTAACAGTTTAAAAACATAAGACATCTGATTTAATTTAATTTTGGTAATTTTAGGTAATGTTTAGAGAAAAAATTGTAGCTTATGGGTGAGAAAAGGGGTAGGGTAGGCGTATAATGTATAGCAGAAACACACTTCTCAAAACTTAATGATGTTAGAAACGTAAACATTACATAGATACTTCTTTTTCAAATAAGAAATTGTGATGAGTTTTTGCAATGGCAGGTAGATATAATCGCAAAGTACCTACCATTATTATCCTGATAACATCTGGTCATATATTCTAGTTTTTCATAGTTTGAAAAGCTTAATTCCAGTTTCTATAGTATCCGGATTTGTTTGCTTTTGCTGTAAATCCATCCAGCGAAGGTACATAATTTTAATTGAGCCATTTATAATATGAATCACAGGGTCCTATGTAGTGATATTGATGATACAAATCTGGGGATTTCTTAAATGTTTTCATAGGTTGGAATGGGATTGGGAGTATCAAAATAAATAGAGAATAGGAAAAAAGCTTTTGATGAAGTCTAATATTTTTTTTTCCATTAGTTGTTTACAAATTTATTCTTACCAGTGAATTGTGTAGATCAGGGCTGTCCAACTTAAAGCTACCTAAGCTCATTTTATCTTAATAGACTTTAACTGGCAATACACACAGAAATGAGGCCTATTCAGTATCAACAATATTTTGTTTGTGTTTTAATGAAGCTTTCAAACAAGAAAATCAGGTGCCATGTTTGCATTTTAATTTGTGTTTAACTGCTTTGAGGTAACTAATTCATATTTTGTAATTATTTTTATATGACCTAAAGACCAAAGGATTTTTATGTTTTAGGAACTTCTGTATGAAAAATTTTAAATTTCAAATGTATCACAGGGCGAAGAATATGCTGTGTAGGGCCCAATGTGGCCCTTGTGTATTTTATTTATAGTGGAATACTGTAAGTAAAGTAATTCACGATCCTTGTATTTTTTATATCCTTGTATTTATTACAACACAACCATTGGGATGTAAAAAAAAAAATTCACAGCTAACCCCTCATATTATTATTTCATTGATGGGTGAAATTATGTGTGAGTCAGAACAATAGTCATCACTTCAGATTACAATATCTATTGGCAGCATGAAATTTGACCTACCAGCCTCACAGCTGTCTTGAATGCACCAAGAACAGCTGCAGCACCGCCACAGTCCCTCTTCATTCCACACATTCCAGTCTGTACAAATAAACAAAATTATATTGATAATACAAATACATTTGACGATGCAGTTTTAGACAAGAAAGCACTCTAAAAAGGTATAGTAGATATTTAGTAGAGTGACAATAAAGCATTTTGATTGCTTAACCATTGGGTATTTAAAAATTTGTATTTAAGGAAAGTAAGATATGAAATAGTTAAGAGTAGAATTAACAGGAGGAAAAATGGTCCTAGGAACTGAAATGAAAATTCTTGTTTGGGAAGAATATTCTATTTTTATCATCTACCATTTCTCTTTCAGATTGTATTAATTGATACATATGTCCTACAACAGTTGATGTTAACGAATAAAAATTAAATCACAAAATTTGATCTACTTTGTAACACAAGAAAATACTTTTTTTTTTAATTATAATTATATATTTGGGACTAAACTGAAATCTCTAAGTCTTGAAGGATAATTTAAAATCATTTCAAATTAATTTTATTTTATATATTATTTTATTAATACATAAATAATTTTGTATGAGGATAAATACCTTAGTTTTAATACACAGTCCACCAGTGTCATAGACAATGCCTTTTCCAACCCAGGCTATGGTTTCAGTTGAATTTGGAACAATGTGACTTAAAATTGCCAGAGCTGGGGGGACCACAGCTGCTTTACCTACTCCATAAATACCTAAGAATAAAAAGATACAGATTTTAAACAATCTTTCCACATGAGAACCTTTTATTTTATTTTGTGTCTTAGGTTTACACATTAACTAGCCTTTAGGATGTAAGCACTGCCGCCATGTCCTGTTTAAGAGTTAACTTACCTCCAAATCCTTTTTGAGCCAACTCCTCTCCAGAGATAACCTTAGGAACTATATTCAGCTGTCGTCCAACTTCATGGATTTCCTACGAGATAACAGGAACAAACGGCTCATAAATGTTTTAAACTTGTGTTGTATGAAGCATTATTTAACATAATTCTTGTTAAATTACTTAGCAAAATATCATCTGAAAGTTCATAAACTTATTTTTGTGAATAATATTTATGGAAATCAATTTTACATGAGACACTTTTTCCATAATTTGTTTCTATACTTCTGTGTCATAATTAGGCTTAAATATCTATACGAATTTGAACTGAGCTTATGGTGATAAAGCAAAACATTATTTCCAGTGTACTTGGATGGATAAATTACTCACTCAATAGCCTAATTTGACTAAAATTATGCAAAAATTGGATACACATTTTGCTGGAGATATAATTAATACTTTATAAAGGTAAGTTATTATCTCTTGAGTAAACTGTTGTAGGGGCTATTTGCATGAAAATTCAATTCATAATGTCACTACATACTATGGAAATAGCCAAATTTATTATATAGGACTTACTTGTAAAAAATTATCAACATTCATCTCACTGCATGGCATGTCAACAATTTTGGCTGCAAGACGGACTCCATCAGCTCCCATTCTAATACACTCCAATTCATCTGATGTTAGTGAAACTATCTTTTCATCCTCCAGTACAATGAATTCGACTGTCACCTTCAAGGAGAAAAATCATTTGTTCATGTTTAAAATTTGTAATGAATGTCTATGGTGGGGAAAATTTTAAACAGCATGAAATTACAAACCAACATGAAATTACAAACCAACAGTTAGTCTAATTAAGTCAAAATTCATACAGGTTGTTGTAAACAGGTAAAAATAATTGACAAATGAAGAAAAACTGTGAATGCATCGATCATCGATTTATGATAGAGCCCATAGAATTCAAACTGTAAATAAATTATTGTATGATTTACCAAACAAAAGTTAAAAATATGTGTAAAAATAATGTGGTCATTAAAAATATTTGATTATGAAATAAAAGGTTTGACTTTTTAAGTGGATTTGGACCCTTGTAAGATGTATATACAAAATAAGACTTCAATACTTCTATGTAAATTAAAGAATGTTATTTAGTCCAGGACTTTTAATCTTTTCATAATATTAAAATAAAAATATTAGGAGGTGTGAAAACAATAGGCTACCAATATTAATAAAATTAATTGAAACATCCATTTATCAAAATAATAAAATATAAAAGTTAGGATAAAAGAATATAAATAAATTTAATGGCCTGTAAGTTTTAAAAGGGCTATGTAATTATCACACTTTTATCATATTATATCAGCATAAGTTCTCAGTATGATAAACTTTATGAGCAAACCTTTCTGGCAGAATTGTTGTGAGACCCAGATTTGGCGGAGTACAAGGGTAGAGCTCTAGCCACTGCCAAACCTGATGCATACACATTCTCATGCTCACAAACTATCTAAAGAAGAAAAATGATAAATAATAAAATGAAATAAAAATAATATTTTTGGATAAATTCAAAATAATTTTTTTAAATCTCCTCCCTTATAAAAATCCATTCAAATGAAATGAATGATAACTTTAAAGTAATTGTTTTTTTACATCTTATGAGAGAAATAACCTTTCAAATCTTTCTAAAGATTTTTTTTAAAGATACCAATTTGTTATTAGAAACAAATCCAACTTACAACAATATATTCTTGACCTCCTGCAAGGCAGCTTTTAACTAACTTAGTCAGTGAGTGACAACGAGAAGGAGTGTTGTGTCTACTGCATTTTAGGGGCAAAGCTGCAACAGTAGCACTATTTAGCCACAATGAGCATTGATCAGTAGGAGATGGATGCAAACTGCTGATACATGCTAAAAAAGTCTGTTAAGAATATTACAAAAATAAATTTACTATTGAAAATAAAGCAAGTTAAATTAATTATTCTTCACTAATTACTCATTAAAATTAATGCAATAGGTTTAGTTGATGAAACTGATCATGAGCAACAAGAAAAAAAAACTATGTCTATGAGTATGATTGTGTTTAATGTGACCAGCAAAGTGTTTTCAGTGTTTGACAAAAAAATCAATTTTATATCCAAGATTTCATTTAAAATCACCACAACAACAGGTTAACAAATTTACATTAACTTGTTCATGCAATAAGTAAACTACAGTCTGCTTACTTCAGCATCAACTCTAGATCCAAATTTACACTGAACATCTTCAAACCGCAGCTTGGAAAGATGCTTCAGTTGACCTACAATTAGAACAGCATTATCATATGGGTCTGACGGTTCTAGTGATCCAGAGAATTCTAAGTTTGCCATCTGTTCTGTAAAACACATTTATGAGATGAAAATAATGTATTTTATTAACTATAGTGCAGCAGGTCCCATTTTTAGTTCTGGGAGCAGCTGCATGATCAGACAAAAATGTTACAATTCTGACTGAAGTATTAGGCATGATCATCATTCCGTAATTTTTATATTCAAATAAGATAGGCTTTAAAAAGGTTAACAGTTGAAAACATTTTTTAAAACCTTATTGTTATACTTTGTTTTTTTCTGAAATCATCAATTCAAATAAAATTTCCCTCTCAGGGCAAAAGTAATATAATTATAGATGGTCCCCCAACCAATAGTATTTCTTGATCCATTCACTTCTGGATGTAGAGTGCAAATGCAAGTTAAAACTAACAACCAAAAATGTACATTTTAATTTTTTATTATTATTATTTTTTTATTATGAAAAAACTACTAGAATGTGTTTATTATCAACCCGGTCTCTTAACTTAAAATCGTAGTTGTGACGGGTCTCAGTGTAGAATTATAAAAGACACCTCAAAATTGTACGCAAAAAACGTAAGAGTAAACAGGTCTGATATGTGAACATAAATTGCTGATGCTGGTTACCCTCACAGAATGGACGAGAAATTAATTTTTTAAACAATGAATGTTAGAAGGGATTCCTACAAGAGTCCCCAGGTAAATATACTGGTGCTATCTTACACAGGAAGCATAAACTTGTGGAGATGGCCGATACAGTTTTAGAGTCTGTCCTGGGTTTTTAATAGAGTTTAGTTTTTCTTCCTTTAAGTCTATCATGAACTGTCACACATGCCTATTTTGTGTGTTTTGTGACATACGATTTTGACAACTCGGGAAGAATTTCTTTCAAATACTATATTACAGACCGTGTACAGGTGCATTGCAGCAGTCATAGAGAAAGTTCTGAACATCAAAAAAAAAATTGCCATTGCTTTTTAAATAACAGCAACTACTCAGAGAAGAGTGTGTAGTGCTTCCCATTTAAAAACTATATAAAATCTTGTTCACTGAATTATAAATTATTCAGTCCATTAACTATGAAAAATGATACTTTTTTATGACATAGCACTCAAATACATTTTGACAAAATACTACTGATGGACTTTTTATGTATTGTAAAAAAATATAACAATTTTAGTGGAAAGGGAGATATCTTTTCTGTGATTTGTATAAAAAAATGTTTTTAATAAAAATGAGACGAAAATATAAATGATTATTATAATCACTTTTGCCTTATTTGTTATGACCTGTGGGTGAAGCGGGGCTTTTCACAGGTTTTCCTAAAAAATAAATCTATGAAGACAGAAACTAGCAATTGCAATTAGAACAAAATCTAAGAATACAAATACAGTGGTCATTTTAGGAAAGGGACAATAAGTTGAGTGGCAGTAGATGAGTAGCTGTAGGTAGTTTTGAGTAGCTGGGTAGGGTTAGGGGTTATTTTATTTGCCTACATAAAATATTGTTTATAGGATGGCTGTGCGGTCTCATTCATGTCAATTCCAAACTTGTGGACTGGAGTTCAATTCCCAACAAAAAGCCTAGACAAGCAAAAAAAACACCAGCACTGCGGGTGGATGTGACTCATTAACCTTGGATATCAACTCATCTAAGAGAAGAAAAACTCTGAATTGCAACCCATAGATTTAGTCCCATCATGAAAACCCTGGCAAGTCCTGTATGTAACTCTGCTGAGTCTGCTAGTGTTAAGCTCTATCACCCACACATTACACTGACATATGATGTTCCCTTGTGCCTTGTGTTCGCCAGAGAGGTAATTTGCTGTCCAAGGAATAAGCTTATCTTATAAAGAAAGAGGAGTATTGTCAGGGTGTGATAATAACTAATGTTGAAGTTTAAAGTATAGGCCTATAATTTAATGTATAGCCTACTGCCTAGCTAACTTAGTTCTTTATTTATTTTTTAGTAGTCTTTATTATTAAGTATTATATTATTAAGTAAGTAGGACTATGCGGGCAGACTACTGATATGGCATATATTTTTTAACTAAGTATTTTTTTAATTATATAATACAGCACTCAGAGATATCTTGACAGAATTCTAATATTACTACTACTATTAGTATTAGTAATTAGTGAATTCAGAATCGTTAAGTCAAGTAGTTAGTATTAGTGGTGGGGAAAAAAAAAAAAAAAAGGGGGGGGGGGGATAATCAGTTTTCCATGAGAACATATAAATGTATAATTTAGAACAGTTACAAATTTGTATCACATACCGCTATGTCCTAATATTACCGTAACTAATACTTGTAAAGAAGCTCACCTTTCTCTTACTTCTTGATTCTGTTACATCAAGAAGCTAACGGAACAGGAAGATCTCTGTAAAAGTAAAAGAAATATTATTGATTACAACGTCCTTTGATCCGGCCACCTCAAAAAGGGGGAAGAACTGAAGCTCCTTTATAAAACAAATACTGGAATAATTCTTTTTTTTTTTGGTCGAATGTTTTGCTTTTAAAAATTAAATTTATGTTGTTTTTATGTTGTAGAGTGTCGATAAATTTACTATGTGATCCAAGGGAGAGAGGGATCTGGGTTGTGATCACACACCCCACTTTTTTTTTTTTTTTTGAGGTTTTAACAATAATTTTAATTTTGGAATATTTTTATCTTTCTTTATTTTTAAAAATGGGGATAGAGTTTTGGGAAGGGGGAAATTTTACTATGTGATCCAAGGGGGAGAGGGATCTGGGTTGTGATCACACACCCCACTTTTTTTTTTTTTTTTGAGGTTTTAACAATAATTTTAATTTTGGAATAATTTTATCTTTCTTTATTTTTAAAAATGGGGATAGAGGTTTGGGAAGGGGGGTGTATAATCGCCTACCCCAGCGGTTCTCAACCTGTGGGTCGCGACCCCTTTGGTGTCGAATGACCCTTTAGAGGGGTCGCCTAAGACCATCGGAAAACACATATACCCAACAATTATGAAGCAGCAACGATAAAAATTTTGTGGTTGGGGGTCGCCACAACATGAGGCACTGTGTTAAAGGGTCGCAGCATTAGAAAGTATGAGAACCACTGACCTATCCTGTTTGCATTGCACCAACATTTTTTTTTTTTTTTTTTTTTTTTTGTTGAAAGTTGTGATTAATTCATTTAGTTATTTAGCGAATGGAGGATAACATCAAAGAGTGGACAGGACTAACACTTGGCGATGCTGTGTGTAATGCAGAAGCTGAGAAGACAGAGACGATGGAGGAGGATAGTTCACATGTCATCTGTGGCGCCCCAACGGTCCAAGGACTAAGGGACATGATGATGATATTTTAAAAAATTAAAAATGCAACAAGCAAACAACTTAGGTCTACAAACAATACTGTTTATTAACAACACATCTTTTCAAATGTCCAAGCCTCAGTAACAAAAAAATACCTTCCAGACCGGTGACTTTTCATATTCATCTATTTCCAGCCTGTCCTATGCATGGAAGGTGGCCTCAAATGGGGTTGCGAGGGGATTTATGTGAGGTCGCCGGCTGAAACTATAGACTAAAAGAAGTAGTGATTTTTAAATAGTTCTCTATTGTAATTGGTGTCTTAAAGTTTGAGTTAAATTTTAAATCATCAAGGAATTAAAAATTGATAAATTACCAATTAGCCCACATTGATTAAACTGGAAAATTAAGATTTATTTATTTAGGCATTTTTATATAGCGCTTACTTTAAAGCTCTAAGCGCTTTACAATTATTTAAAACATGTAAACTAACTAAAATAAAAATGAGACATTAGGATAGTAACTACTATAGTATAGAAACAATTAAAATGGCTATAAAACGAGGATATTGCGTAGATCGTATTGGAACTACATGAACGGCATCTTCTCAGAGGAAGACACCCCGACCAAAGATGTCAAGAACAAGCGCTTCTGGAGCTATGTGAAACACCAAAAGTCCTCAAACTCTGGAGTTTCCCCCTTGAGGTGGGATGGCCAATTGACATCTGACCCAAAAGCACAGGCGGAGATACTCAATCAGCAGTTCCAGTCGGTCTTTGGTGACGGTAGAGAGTACTCTGAGACTGAGTTCCTTCTGAAGACCAAAATGATGAACAGAGCCTACCCTATCATGGGAGATATCCAGATATCAGAACAAGGTGTGTTTGCCCTCCTCAATACCATTAACCCTTACAAAGCATGTGGTCCTGACAACATTAAACCACGAGTGCTCAAAGAATTAGCCAAAGAAATCGCTCCTGCACTGACAATCCTCTTCCAATTGTCACTATGCACAGGAAATGTTCCAGCAGACTGGAGAACAGCGCATGTCACTCCAATTTACAAGAAAGGGGAGCATTCCGACCCTGCCAACTATCGTCCGATATCCCTCACTAGCGTCGTCTGCAAA
>CAXITT010000288.1:663161-690358 GCA_964033795.1 Lymnaea stagnalis
GGGGGGGGGGGGGGGGGGGGAGGGGGCACTTCAAATTTTTCGTGGGGGCAGTGCCAATTGATTTATTGTTGGACATATTTTTTGCTCGGGGGCACTTGGCTTTCCCTGGGGGGCAGTGCCCCCACCCCCGAGCAAAAATTTATGGAGATATAGCTGAAAGAAACCCTGGAATGAGGTCATTACTTAACTTGAAGTGAGAATGCTTGAGAACCTGTAGTGTACTGGTGTATCTAGAGCAGTGATTCTCAACCTTAATAATAATAATAATAATAAAGTTTATTTGAAAATCACGCTTCATCCCCAAAGGCTCGAAGCGCGGTACAAAGTCGACCATATTAAAAGAGAAATGACAAAAATCTATATTACACCACATTGAAATACAAAACGCAACATTACAAAAATCTTCTAATGCCGCGACACTTTAATACAGGTCCCCATGTTGCGGTGACCCCCAACTCCCAACCATAAAACTATTTTCGCTACAACTTCATAAATATTTGTTTTCCTATGGTCTTAGGCTACCCTTGTGTAAGTGTTGAAAAAAGACAAGATACAAAAAGTTGATTACGCTTTCTTTTGCACGCCGCATTGTTTGTTGTTAGTGACGTCACGTTTTTATGCTGTCTCGTCGTGCTCAATGTTGTTCTCATGAAATAAAGCGTTGAACTAACCTTGCTGGTTGCCTCTATTTATTTGATTATCTTCCTTGTGAAGTAACTTAGGAATTGGATATATTCAACAGGTTAACCGGTTTCGATTTGTTTGTGGCTTTTATTCGCGATCGATGTTCTGAGAATTACCGGAATGGCAAACATGAACACAAGCATCATTCCTCTTGTTGGCACAAATTATTCGACCTGAAAAATTCAAAGCCTGATGGCCCTGATGAAGGATAGACTCTGGGGATTTGTTACTGGGTCTGAAGTTGATCCTGATGAGGCAGAATCGGAGGTTGCTAAATTTACTATTAGGAGATATTGGGCTTTGGCTATCATTGTGTCGGCGTTGGACACTTCACTATTGTATTTAATCGGCAATCCAAATGAACCCCAGACTAAGATTTTCTGGGGGGAAACTGACGGATCAGTTTCAAAAGGAGACATGGTCTAACAGACTGGCGCTGAGAAGGAGATTACTTACAATTAGAATGAATGATGGGGACTCTGTGAATGAGCTCATTAAAACTCTTAACAGAGATTTTCAACGAGCTTGCAGTAGTAGGAGATGCCGTTGATGAAGAAGACAGGGTGGTTAACCTACTTGCTAGCCTTCCCAACTCCTACAATATGTTGGTAACTGCTCTTGGGGCTTGCTTGGAACTTGTAACTGAGAGATTGCTTCACGAAGAGAGAGAGATTTCCAAGTAGAGCAATTGTGTCAAAGGAGAAAACAAAGAAAGGACCCCAATTTTATCATTGCAAGAGAAATGGACACATTAAAAGAGATTGTCCTGAGTTAAAACGGCACTCTGTGTTGTAGGAAATCTGAATTTGTCCAGTTGTCAAATTGCCTGGTAATAAACACAACTAATGCACGCTGCATGATGTGCTTTATGTACCTGAACTCAAGTTTAACCAGTTCAGTGTTGACCATGCAACTGAGGTTAGACAAACAGTTCAACTCAATAACAAAGGAAATGCGTTTCTCTGGGGTACGGAATCGATGTCAAGGGTTATCGCCTCTACAGTTTGAAAACTAATAGGGTGATCTACAGCCGAGACGTTCTGTTTACGAAAACAAGTTCGGTCTTGAGAAGGAGGCTGAAATGTCCCAGGAATCAACACCTATGTGGCTGGAATTAATTAATGACGTCGATGAAGAAGTGAATCGTGTTGATGATCATGGTGATGAATGTGTTGATGAACCAGGTGAGGAGCTAGATGACAAATCGATATGGTGAGTGCTTAAATTTGACTCACGATCTAGAAGAACCCAGTACAGTGAGACGGGCATGGCGAGCTCACATAAGTCTTAAAGGTTAACGGCGATGAATAAAGATATCGAATCGCTTCAAGAAAACGAAGTTTGGGACTTAGTAAAACTGACAGAAGGAAGAAAAGCTGTTGGAAGCAAATGTGTGTTTAAGGTCAAACTAAACGTTGAGGGAAAAATTGAGAGACATAAAGCTCGGTTGGTTGCCCATAAGGTTACTCACAGAGATAGGGACTGGACTATGATGAGACATTCTGTCCAGTTGTTAGAATTTAATCAGTGCGCACAGTCATTGCTATCGCTGCAAAATAAAATATACGGTTGCATCAAATGGATGTGACGACAGCCTTTCTAAATGGAGTGTTAGAGGAAGAGGAATTCATGAAACAACCAGAAGGGTTTGTTGAAAAATGAAAGGAAAACCTTGTATGTAAAATAAAGAAAAGTCTATATAGACTAAAACAGTCTCCTCGATGCTGGAACACAGCACTTAACAGTCATCTGAAAGATCTTGGGTTCAAGCAGTCATCAGGTGAACCATGTGTTAATACAACTACAGAAGGAGAGATGGTCATCATTGCAGTCTATGTCGATTACATCTTATTAACTGCTAGGAACACATGAATTCTTGCAAGTGTCAAGAAGTCTATTTCATCAAAATTTGACGCAAAAGATCTTGGTGAATTGAAATCTTTTTTGGGTGTAATGTTCACTCAAAAGGAAGATGATATCTGGTTAGGTTCAGTAGCGTAGCGGGGGTGTTTGGCGCCCGGGGGCAAGATTCGCGCCCGGGTAAAGATCCATTTTAAAGCGCCCCCTTTTCTTTTTTTCAACTCCTAAACCCATTATTTTTACCAATAATATAATATCAAATCACATTTTGGCGCCCCTAACTAGCTTGCGCCCGGGGACATCTGTCCCCCCTGCCCCCCCCCATCGCTACGCCTCTGGCTAGGTTATACAAGCAAAGAGCTTGAGAGATTTGGAATGCTAGATTCTAAACCTGTATCCACTCCAACTGATCAAAATGTGAAGTTGAGAAAAGAAGAAGGTCATTATTTTGATCAGGGACTTTACCAATCAGCGGTGGGTAGTCTACTGTATCTGTCAACTTGGACCACACCTGACAGTACTTACGCTGTGGGTAATGTAGCAAAATTCTATGCTCATCCGTCAGAACAACACTGGACGGCGGTAAAATGAATTCTAAGATACCTAAAGGGTAAGTCGAATTATGGAATTGTGTATCACAACCGTGGATCTACTGAATATGTTGGCTATTGCGATGCGGATTGGGCAGGTGAAACTGATGATCGAAAGTCTAAATCTGGCTATGTGTTCCATATGGGTAGTGGACCTATAAGTTGGAGAAGTAAGAAACAATAATGTGTTGCATTGTCGACACTTTCAAGTGCAGCACAGGAGGCGCTTTGGCTGAGAAAACATCTGATTTGGGGTTTAACCAAAATGTTGCCACTGTTATATTTGAAGACAATCAGTCAGCTATCGCTATGGCTAATCATACAAAGTTCCATGGTAGAGCAAAATATGTGGATATAAAATACCATTTTGTCAGGGAACAAGTCACAAGTGGAAAATAAGAATGTGACCCCAAATATTGTAGAACAGAAGAAATGATAGCTGATATCCTTACTAAAGGCAAAGGACTGTCTCAGCAAAGATTCAAGATACTCCGAGACATGATTTTGTGAAACTAATGCTTTAATTTTGTTTAGTATTTTCCGAAGCAGTGTTGGAAAATGGCAAAATACTAAATGTTGATTACGCAAGCAATGTTTTGCACCTCACATTGTTTGTTGTGTTTTGACGTCACGTTTTTATGATGTCTAGTCGTGCTCCTTGCTGCTCTCATGAAATAAAACGTTGAACTAAACCTGATGGCTGCCTCTACTTATTTGTTTATCTTTCTTGTGAAGTAACTTAGCAATTTGTTATTTTCAACATACGGGTCGTTCGATCCACAATGGTGTCCCGACCCACATGTTGAGAACCGCTGGTCTAGAGCTTAGTAATTCAGCGTAGTTTATTCTATTTTACATGCCCTATACTATAATTAACTTTTAGTGACAATTTGTGAGTTAAAACTAAAACAAGAAAATTGTATAAATAAATAAGTACCCAGGATGGGAAATTTTCCGGGAAGTCTTCTGTTCACTAAAAATCGTAAAGGATCCCTGGAGACTGATGGAGGGAAACCCTCTACGTGCTTACAACCTATTGTTCACCGGTTAACATCATAAGTTGCAGCAAGTCATCTCTACTTCTGTACGGGATTGTTTTTGTGGATACAAATAAATAATATTGTGAGGTTTATAATTTACCTATAATTCCTATTTGGACCTAGGACTTTTTAATTTTAATCACCTACAAAAATTCCCTATTTATAGGCTGGTTAAGTTATAGTTTTTGTATATCATTAGTCATTATCATTAATCATATTATTAATGAGAGATCGGTCACAGACCTTTGTCAGATACTTGAACTTGAATTTTTTTCTTCTCCATAATTGGTTTAGTTTGTAATTTGTGTGATTTAATTTGATATATTTTAAATCTTAATTATTAGATATTATATAAATATATAATACATAGCTATAGGCTACTTTTCTGATTAATAATTTAAGTGTAGAAGTAGAAGGCAAAAATACTTTTAACTTTTGCCTTTGCAAATTACCTAACAAAAAATAAATAATAAATAAATTAAATATATTTGCATGCCTTTAATTAAGTTTAAGTCTATAAATTAAGTAGCAGGCAAAAATCATATTTAAATTTAGTATAGTATAAAGTATAATTATTATTTGAAGACTTATTAATTTAGCCTTTTAAAAATGCTAAAACACGGGATGACACATTTGTGTAAGAGGCGTTAAAATTAACTATAAATTATATAAATAGTAATAGTATAAATCATAAATTTGGCATAATTTGGCCAGTGTTGGTGGTTCGAGTAGTGCCTTTGACTTGCGCCTTGGCCTTATTAAGCATAATATGTGATGGCTAATTAGTAATAGACCTAAGCTGCATAACTTGGGATGAGTAGCAACTTTTGGGGGCACCCTCACTTTATATGACAAAACCAGCTGATGACCTACGGTTTCTCCCTGCCCTTTCCCCCGCGTTGTCTCAGTTACAGTTTTTTACACATAATGAGTTTACTCCACAAATTATAGACATTTTTTAGATGTCTTAGAATAAGTTATAAGCTAATGACAATCCTGTGTTATAAGAGAAAGGGTAGAAAAAAGTGTAAATCGAATTGCGCCTTGGGAAACCCAAATATATAATATATATTCACGGTACAGGTCATCCTACCCATCAGTCACTTCATATAGGTCTCTCTAATCTAGCACTAATCCTGTGAAGATTTATTGGATATCTTTTTTCCCGGTGATGAAGTGAGTTCATCATACAGTATTTTAGGAGCTGCTTCACACCACTCATTTGGGAAAATGTACCCGGAAGGCTTATAAACTGAACAGGTTTGCTGCAGAGATTTTTTGAGAATTAAAATCTATGGCACTAATAATTAATCTGTGATTTACAAACATTCACTTTCATCAACATGTATTTTGCGCATATAGTAGCATACATGTAGGATTTGCAGGGATTTGTATTTCAGCAGACTGTCAGAGGTAAAATAAATACTGGACATGAATATAATTTTCTCAGACACCCCCCCCCCCCCCCCCCCTCCCTTTTGCAACAGCCCGAGCAGGGAAGTATAGGAAGATGTCATGTATATTTGGAAACATCTGGCAACACTACATATAGGACCCTTGGAAACTAAGTTGTTGAATCGGAATAAGCTTGACAACTTCAATGAAGAAATGAAACCAATTATATTTGTTTACAATTACAAGTGTAGATTTAATTATGGTCTAATTTTTTTTATGCCAGCAAAAAACATAAATAGCAATGGTTGTGATTTTAATTATTGCTTCCGCTGTTCTTCCATTTGAGTGAATGCATTCTTAATATTATCATATATCCTTCATGTTTCCTGTTTATTCTATAATCATCTTCCATTTAAAAATTCACTGGAAAATGCCTATTTCAAAGTATTTCCCTCTTGAGTTTATGACAAATAAATTATTGAAAACTATCAATGTTTCCTACACCAACAATTCTAATAACATAACCCTGAACCATGAAGCAAAACAAAAACCACTCAAGGGGCCATCCATAAATGATGTCATACCATTTTTGCCTCGCCCCCATCACCACAAATTTTTAACACAATGTAAACACACTCATAAAGTATCACAGATTTCTTACCCCTCCCCCCTAGATGTGTGATGTCATTTATGAATTGCCTCTAATTTGCCTTATCCTAGCTTTCAGTTTTGGTTGGGTTAAACGTTGATTCAGGTAGATCTTTGCGATGTTCAGGGGTGGACTAGGTCGTCTCGAGACTGTAAAAAAACTTGACAACTTGCCGCTAGATATCTTGGTCACTTGCTACATTACAATAAAACTAGTGTATTAAATCTATAGTCACAGATTTCTATCACAGGCTGCTTGGACACTTCAAGTCACCACTGGACACAGCCTTTATTGTAAATAATATTTGCAAAAATGATTGATCCAAATAGCTGAAAAGGCCCAACAAAGTAATTTTTTTCACCAAAACTAAAGCAGTAATGTTTGAATAGTGCACTTTTATGCGAATTACTTATGGAATGTAGTGACTAAATTTTGTCTTTATGTATTTACTGGTTTACTGTACAGGATGGGCCTCACAAACGAAAAAAAAATCAATAGCACATCCAGCAGTTGCTGTTGTTGTGCACTGTCCTGTTTGCTTAGGATTTTGGTCTTCTCAGCCTTTTCTTTTTTTTTTTTCTTTCACTTATAAGTAAATATTCTTTGCATAGGAGAATGAGCCTCATGGGAAAGTGACGATGCCCTAGTGTGTAAAACTGTATTTGATTAGTCTTAAGTCTCCTGAGTAAAAAGTTTAAAATTTGTTTAGCTCTTTGTTTTAGGCCTATATGTCACCAGCATTTTGCTAAAGGCTTATATGCGGGCAGTATGTTACCGTGTATTTATAATTTTGGGGGATTAATTGCTTACGTTTTGTATGCAAAAGGCATTAAACTTTTTTATTACTTTTTATTGTTTATACATTGTGAATTTTCTTTTCAGATATTTTTAGAGAAAATATAAATCACTCTAGTTTAATTAAGAGCCCTAAGCCTAAGAAATTTGTTGTCCAATGGCATCCCTCCCAGTGCAATTGTTTTTCTGGCCAACATCATATTACTCTCAAAAGGTAATTGTAAAAAAAATTATATATAAATTATAAATGAATATATTATTTTTAATTAATTTTGATATGTCTAAAATGAGATATTAAGAACCAATAAAATGCAGAGGTAAGCTAATTTCTTAAGATCTACTATTTTATCACTTCAATATTTTAATTACATTTTAAGAATATTGCTATCCTATAACATAGCCCATTTAAATATTCCACCAAAAAATACAGTTTACCATGAGCTTTTTTATTATTTTGACTGGTGCAAGCATTTAATTTTTGCAATTATTTTTTTTGTATGATCAATAAATGGCATTATAATCGCTTAAATCAATTTCATGCTGAACAGGTGATTAGGTTAATTTCTGACTTCTTTAAACTGCAGAGATCTTCAGAATTTAATCCTGAAATACTTTACAAGATTTAATGTTCATATTATTTTGATATTAATGGCCTGTTAAAAAAAATAGAAAAAAAAATTATTGCAAAACTGTATGTAATTTATTAACTAAAAAAATAAATGACTTATTTCTTTTAACAGTATGTTGGTATTTGTGCTATTTTAAAAAATAAAATAATAATTCTTAAAACATTAATAATTTAAATTCTTCCATAACTTATTCATAACACAGGCTGTGCTAGCACTTGAAGAGAAAAATGTCAAATATAAACAAACAATCATCTCCCTGATTGCCTATGAGCAGAATGAACCTTGGTTCCTGCGCTTAAATCCACAAGGAGAAGTACCTATGCTTAAGCTAGGAGATAAATATTTCACCCAGTCTGAAACTATTGTGGATACGGTGGACAAACTCAACAATGGTAAACATGTTTTAGTTTTTAAATATCATTTGACATTGCTTTTAGGCTCTAATAATGAAATTTATTGCTATGGAGGACCATTCACACAAAAAAAAATATTTGGGTTTCTATACAGATTTCATTAATTTTTTTTTAATTTACCGTTTATTGTATTTGGGGAAAATAAAATTTCCACAAAATATAAATTCAAAAGGCATAGTGGTTCTCAACCTTTTTCAAATAGTAGACCTACTAAACTAAATTTTCTTATCATTCATGCTTTCTCTCCCCCACAATTCAGTGTCAAGATTATTACTATAGTGGAACCCAATTAAAATTCTCTCTTTGTCTTAGCATTTTCTCATCGGTTATGTAGATCCTTTTAAGTCGCTGAACCATAATATCTCGACCCTAAAAGAGAGCCAAATTTGCCATTTAAAGTGGGTTATGTCGATCCCCATGACCAATCCCCGGCTTTTTAACTCCGCAAAAAGAAATAGCAAACAACAAATAAACAAGTTTTGCATGATTAAAAATAATTGTTTATTTCTCAAAATACAGGAGTGAAAGAATCCCTATATTGGGTGTTAACTTATGCTACAGTAATATATACGGTCCAATATTGCCAGGTGTTGACTCGTGTAAGTTTCTTTCGTGGGAATGGAGATCCTACTTTGCAAGAACATGGTCTTTTGATTTTAAATTTTTTTTATTTACCTCTTGCGAATGGTTATGTTTATGCTAGCTTTGTACTAACCAATAAAATGATGGTGCTTGGTTCGCTGCGCATGTGCTGAGTTCACATAAAAAAACCAACTCCAAAAACACATGCATGTACATTCTCATTTTTTAATGCACATAATGTACATAAAGAAATTTCAAGCATATTTTAATATATTGCCGCCATATTGGTGTTCATTTATCTCGATTATCCGTTATCTCTTTGCTTTTTTGGCAAACCCCTAGGCCGGCGACATAACCAGGTTAAATGTAATTGCCTTCATATATTTTTACAGTGTTTTCCTTTTGATAAACCCTTTGAGGACCTATTAGAAATACACTGTACTGCAGAAATCTTGTTTTTATATGTTCTTTTGTAATTTGTATGTCATGACAGTAGCACAATTTCTATATTATCATACATCCACAAGACCTACTTCATGCATCTTATTTTGTAAGCACCACATCTTTGCTGATTGAAATTGACAACTTTGGCTTTGACGTGATTAGCATATTCTACAAACTACAAGTTTGATCTATGCTCTGTTTCATTTTATATCTCTCTATTTTTTTAAACTTTTCTTTTAAAACTTATTGTATACAGTCAATGTTAAAATGTTTCTACAAAAATTAACATTTAAGTTGTCTTTTTTTGGAATGAAAGGAAAGTGAAAGAGTGTTTTGTTTTTTAAAATAAATCCAGCTGTATATAGTGTTTAAAAAAATTAAGTTATATCTTAAGTTATAAAATATAGGATTAAAACAGATATAAGGCCTAATTATGCATTTTAAAGGTTTGCTTATTGAAAAAAAATTGACAAGATTCATTGATCCTCACAAGACTTGTATACGTCTCTCCTTGGATCCAAGGCTGGAAAACTATGCGTTAAGATGGTCAAATTAATTATAATTATCCCTCCAAACCTCTATTAATTTTGATCAACCAACTAATGCTTTGATATTTGTTTTAATTGTCATCCACAGCCCCAGTTTTGGTTCCTGATCCCAGTACACCAGAAGGTAAACAAGTACAAGATTGGAGATGCAAACTTAACAGTATCAACATGGAAGGTCTGACTTTTGGTGTTCTCTTAAATCCTGAGTTGGCAGTGACAGACATAAAGATCCCATCATCATACAGGCAGACCAAAGAAGGTAAAAATTTATCCTATAAATTAATATTTTTTTATTTTTTAACAAAAGATGTAGTTTATCAAATGGTTAAAAAATTAATTATGGTAGGTTTTGTTCATAGATCTGGTCAGACATCTTGTTCTTGTCCTTACAACAAATGTTTTAGCAACTGTACAATCCCTGTAAATCCAGGGTCTCTAAACTTTACCCTGTGACTTACAAATGGACTGACATTACAGATTAAGAGGTTTTGATACTTTTGGTGTGTTGCAATCTTAGGGCAATCAAAATTGTTTTCATTAGTTTAGTGTTCGAGTTTGTGACCAAAGTAAAATTATTTATTTTTTTGTAAATTATTTATCTAAAATAAGACATATATTTTAAATTTATTTTCGCTGCACATTCACTCAGCATATTTTCAACATCACCACATGATATCTTTTATCAACGCTGAGGGAGAAATATCCTGAATACTATTTCTTCTGGCATCTGTCAGTCACAATGTGACGATGTGTAGACTTCAGCAAGACAAAATCACAAGACCTGGGATTTTTCTTTTAGGAGCATAGGCTGGTTCCCTGGTCAGCCAATCTCCTTTTATTGCTTTTCTACGTTTTTGCTGGGGATTGAACTCCATGATTTGAATTGTCCCAATTAAGACGGCACAGCCATCCAGCCACTCACCGAACACTCACTGTCCTGAAAACTATTTAAAATGCTGAATAGTTTTTTTATGATCATATTTATTCTTTAGATACATTTATGTGGTAATTTTAATAGCAATGTATCTTTTTAAAAATACCCGGTAGCTTTTTAGCCATTCGCCATTAAATGTTTTCCCCTGCTATTGACTAATGTAATCACACTAAAAATCTGCAGAGTACAGAGTCAAGACTTGTAAAGCAATCGAGAAAATGGAGAAGCTGCGTGAGAAATATCCTGACCTTAAAAATGCTTATGATGTTAAAATTGAAAAATCCAAGAAACGGTCTTCAGTATGGTTTGAGAAATCAGACACAATTGCTCTCATTGATGAGCTTCAGATTTTATTTGATGACTTGGAGGCCCAGTTAAGGAGAAGTAGAACAGGTGAGGCCAGTCTCCATTATTAGGGAGAAAGAAATTATGTAGTGATAGTCATCACAATTTTAATCCATATAGATTTAAGAATTTTGAAAATCTGAGTAATTCCAACTTAATAATAAAAGCATTTCATTCAAATAAATTATAATTTGATTAATTTATTAAATAATGACATTTTGTTAGCTAATTTTGTTTATTTTTTAAATTTAAACACAAAACAGAGAATATTATTGAACATTGGCTATGTGGTGCCACTTACACAGCTGCTGACATTACACTTTGTGTACTGCTGGGAAGACTTCTAATGATTGGTCTCTTGCCTAAGTAAGTTGTACAGTGAATTTTTTTTAGCCTTTGCATCCAGGGTACCAAGTCAAAAAAGAGATATTATTCTGAAGCTATCAAGTTTGCCATTGAATGTGCAAATATATGGATTATTTACGTTAATTTACCTTACATTATGCCTTTTACCCCGCCTGGGGCATAGGTTGTCTTTTTCCATTTATCTCTGTCCTGTGCTTTCCTTTCCAGTTGCTTCCAGGTGTATCTCATACTTTTTGTGTCTGCCACAAGCTCGTGTCTCCTTGTATTTTTTAGGCCTTCCTCTCTTTCTCTTTCCCTGTGGATTCCATGTAAAGGGTTGTCAATGTTGCTGCCTAAATATGTGAAGGTCCCCATCTCTTCCAGTGCATTTCCTGCCAGAGAGATATACTCTTGGTTGGCTGAGTTTACCTTCATGATCTTTGTCTTGCTTTTATTTATATGGGGTCCGAGCTGTGCTGAAATGGTGGCTACAGCTTTAGACTTTTCCTGCATTTGTTGCTGGTTGTGGGACAGAAATGTATCCTGTATGTTGTTTTTGGATCTGTTCATTATCTAGTCATTGGCAAGGATGAATAGAAAGGGGGAAAAGAGTCATTCTTGTCTGACTCCTGTTTCCACTTTAAAGGCATCTGTGAGTCTACCTTGGTGCACCACCCTGCATGTCTTTCTTCATAAGAGCTCTGAATGATCCTGACTAGTTTTCCCGGTACCCTATAATGCCGGAGACGTTTACACAAGGTTTACTGGTCCAGGCTATCAAAAGTCTTTTTATAGTCAATAAAATATTGGCATAGGGGAGAGTTCCATTCAAAGGACTGTTCTGCAATGATTCGTAGTGTTGCAATTTGATATGTGGGTGATCTGTTTCGGCGGAAACCAGCCTGTTGATCTCGTAGCTGCCTGTCTACTTGGTCCTTCAATCTATTCTAAATAATTCTTACAGACCTTTCCTGGTACAGACAGCAGTGTAATTCCACTGAAGTTTGCACAGTTTCTGAGATCCCCTATCTTTGATATCTTGACAAGGTATCCTTCTTTCCAATCTTTTGGAACTCTCTCTTCTTCCCACACTTTTTCAAACAGATGGAGCAGCATGTTGACTATTGTATATATATCTGCTCTCATCATCTCTGTTGTGATGTTATCAGTCCTGCTGCTTTCCCTATTTTGAGCTGCTTAATAGCCAGGGCTAATCGTTCCTTATTTGGGACAGTGCCTTCTATTTGTAAACCTTCATTTGCTGTTTGTATATCTGGTGAGCCTGTGGGTGGAGATCTGTTTAGTAATTCCACCCGTCTTTTATGTTGCTCTTTTCATGCTATTAATATTATTGATCTACCTTTCTTATCTTTAACCTGTCTCTCTGGCTTCTTGTATCTTTCTGAGAGCTTTCTTGTTATGTAATTGAGCTGTTTCATGTTCCACTTCCTGACTGCTTCTTTTGCTGTGCTGTTGACACTAGACCATCTATTATCTAAGTAAGCTCTTTTATCCTTTTTTTACCCTTCCATTGGCTTCTTTATATTTCTCTTGTGCTTTTGTTTTCTCTGCCCTTGTTTATTTTTTGCAACGTGTTGAGTGAGAGCCAATCTTTGTGTTTTTGCTCTAACAGTTGTAACACCTCATTGCCTGTGGATGTTACAGACATATTTATGTTTTGCCATTGAATTTCTGTCTGGTCATCATCTGTTTGGTCTTGCAGTATCTGGAACTTATTTCTCTAGGTAACACTGAATTCCTGTCATTTTTGCTTGTTTGCCAGAAGTGCTGTGTTGTATTTTAGTCTTTTAACATCTGGTTCATCCCAGTTTTTCTTTGGTTTTAGCTTGAATTGTGCCCAACCTAAATGGAGATCAGATGTAACATCAGCTCCCCATTTTGCTAATTTCTCTCTCCTAAACCATGGCGCCCCATAATTTCTTCATATATTCTGTTTTCTTTTCCAATCTTAGCATTTAGATCTACTTTCATGATATTTAGATCTCTACCTGGAAATTTCTCCAGTATGGCTTGTGTATTGAAAAAAGCTTCTTTTTTCATCTTCCTTACTATCATTGTTGGGTGCATGACACTGTACCGGTATATTCATATTTATTTTCTTCTTCTTGGTTTGGAAAGGTGCTGTAATAATTCTTGGACAATGGGTTTCCCATCTTGTCAATGGCCCTTGTGTCATCAGTGTCATCATGAAAGCGATCCTTGTGTGTGTGGAGCATTTTCCTCCTCATGCTCTGAGTATATTAGTGTTTCTCCTGAGGCCAAAGTTAACCGGCCAGCTTGTTTCACAGAAGCTGAGCAGTGTGAGTCTGTATGTTCTTATTTCTGCCACCACTTGTGCTGATATTCTTGTTTCATACATGCTTCTAACATTCCACGAGCCTATGCTTAATTGCCTTGGAAAAAAGGGTCTTCGACTTTGAGGCTTCCAGTATAATCTGGCTTCATAACTTTTATTGGGGAAGAAGAGTCCTCTCTTTTTGGGGCTGAAAATGTTTTGTTTTTTTCTTCTTGTTGATATTTGTGTAGCAATTTGTTTTTTTAAGGGTGAAGTAGCTGGCCTCATGCCAACCCTCCTTCTTTTGCACCTCGGCTCGGGACCCGCCATGACGGAGTTATGAATTATATTAATACAGAAAATTTTTAATTTTTTAAAATTCATTCAATTTTTTATAACAGGTTTATTATATAGCTAAGTTAAGTGATAATACATATTTCCTTTAGTAAGGTTCTTTGATGATAATATAATCATCATTATAAATACAGAAAATACAATTATTTTGACACCATGATTTGTTTTAATTTATATATAAAAAAATGTATAACTATCATTCTGTTACGCTTTTTTTTAAAATACCTGTTGGATGACATATTATTATGCTTCCTTAAAATGATGATACCATGGTGTTTTCCTTAAAATGATGATACCATGGTGTTTTCCTTAAAATGATGATACCATGGTGTTTTCCTTAAAATGATGACACCATGGTGTTTTCCTTAAAATGATGATACCATGGTGTTTTCCTTAAAATGATGATACCATGGTGTTTTCCTTAAAATGATGATACCATGGTGTTTTCCTTAAAATAATGATACCATGGTGTTTTCCTTAAAATGATGATACCATGGTGTTTTCCTTAAAATGATGATACCATGGTGTTTTCCTTAAAATGATGATACCATGGTGTTTTCCTTAAAATGATGATACCGTGGTGTTTTTAAAATATTTTCTAATTTACTTAACTTGTATGTCATGATTCATATATCCAATGACATTTTTGTGTACAAAGATACACTAGAGATAGTCATATTAATGGATAGACTGTGATGCATTACAGTCACCCCCTTAATAATCATATTACCACCTGCAGATACCTGGACCCAGCCAAACGACCAGCTCTGATCGAATACTGGAACCAAGCCCAGCTGAGACCAAGTGTACAGAAAGGGATATTTGGAGGCAAAAGGACCTTGATGCTCTATCAGGCCAGAAAAGCCCTAGCTAAAGTAGCAGCTGGGGCAGCTGTAGCTGGTGGTGTGGTTGCTTTAGGAGTTCTCATAGGCCAAAAGTACAAGTCCTAAATTGGTGCATTTTAGCTGCAGGGTTGTAGTCTTGTGCACCGAGGGATTACAAGAACACATGCTTAGATCTCTTTATTTAATCTGGGGATGAATGATATAACAAAAATAATAACTAGATGAGTATCCTAATAATTTGAAAGGACAAAATTCTCTGAAAACTGTATCTTCCAAAAATATTTTTTTAAGAATTGAAATTTGATGTGTTACACTCAGTGAAAGGGCTGTAGTGCCACAGGGATGGATGGACTCTCAGTGAGAAGAACACTGTTATCAGTTTGTGTCTCCATTATTCACTGTTGGTTTTAATATGTTCTATGCTCAGAGAGTCTAAGATATTGTTAAAAAATGGCTAATAACCCTGTTAGATTTTTTATTAGAGAAGAGAAACTAAGTTTATCCATAGGTTAGAAAGGACATTTTTTTAAATATTCTTTTAATGTACTTAGATTTCATAGACATCTGTGTTATACAAAAGCCAAAGCATTTCTAAGCCCCGTGAATTTTGGATTAAGGATCTTCAATCTGTTACAGTTTCAGGGATTAAAATGTTAGCTACTTAATTTACCAATAATGTATTTAATCAAAGATCTTATACTTTTATATCATTCGTAATATTTCATTCTTATTTGTCCCTGCATTTACCTTCTGCCTACTGTTATAATTTCAAATCTATTTTCCTAAAAATCTCTGAAACTTTTTTCCCATAATAATAGTACATACTGATTACATGTTTGTTCCACCATCCCTATGGATTTAACGTACTGCCGTACTAAACATTCTATTGTTGGCCATGTGAAAATTTTCAAACAGCTGTGATTATATATTTTCCCAATAATGTATTTAGCTTGATCAATTTAGATTTTTGAAGTTGACATTGTAAACGCTTATCAGTAATGTCTTTTTTGTTTATTAATTTTCTTGTTTTTTAAATTTTATTTGATTAAACAATTTTTATTATGTTTATGTATGCAAATTTTTTATAACATGAATTTGAAATGTATTTGGATAAGAATAAGAAAGGTTTTACAGTGATTTAGAGGTAGTGTATTTTTATTAGAAAAGCACAAAGTTCTTGTAACCGCTATCACAAAACACTTGACATTTTCCACAGCTGAAACTACATAAAGATATAATAATGGTTTACTTTTGTCAAAAGGTAAAAAAATTGACCATACAGTCATTAATAGTTAATTGTCTTTTTTTTATTTTTATGTTTTTACTAATTTCCGCAAAACATTTGATATTTTTTCCCTAATTCCTATTTTGTCTATGAGATGACCTTGTGTGGACAATATTCAATATTGTCTCATTAGACTTTTTAAAACAGTTAAATCATTTTGTTATTTAGGTGATAATTAATAGTTGTACATGCTTTGTAAATCAATTTAATCTGTTAAAAAAAATGTCATAGTAAATTTAAGAATTCCTGATATATGGAAAAGCTCTAAGATTATGACATAGGAATTATTTAATTGTCATAAGCTTCTACTGAATAGGTTTTGTGAAATATTTTTTTGATACAAAATCTCTACATTCTTAATAGATGTGAAATTCTATATTATTTAATCAGTGTTGTTTTTTTTTGGTATGTTTTATACTTAAATGTTTACCGCCTATGCTCTTTCAGTTTGTTTCCCAAATAGATTGTTTACGTTACATGTGCAATATAATTCAGATAAAAACCATTTCCCCCTGCTGCCAACTGCAGTTCTAATATAACATAATAGACCACTAGTCATCAGTTAATGAACAATTGCCACTAGCAACCAAACAGCTTCTCAAGAGGCATTCAATTTTATACAACATATTTGTGTACTTAATCATATTGAGCATAACCATATTATGCTTTATCATACTTTATGATGAGATCATTTACAATTTTTTTAGTGTTTTTTTTGTGTGTTTGTTTGGCTTTTTTTCTTCATTTATATTTTTCTGTATTTTAGTTTAGTGGTTATGGCTTTAATATATTATTATTACCCTGGATTTTTATTTATTTAATTTATGTCTCCTTGACAGTTTTTAAGATGAATCTTTTATATAAATGATTATGTCACTTTTAACTTATTTATAACTTTTAAGGCTACTTAATCATTTATGTATGTGTTATATTGTCATTAGTTTGGCTAGTCAAACTTTTTACAATATCTCCATTTGTACCTATCAAATATTTTACAATGAAAAATATATCATGGCATATCAAACGAACACAGCTTTATTGTTGATTGTTTGCAGGCTCAGATTCTCTAAAGGTTGTAAAAAAACTTTCAGAACCAATAAAATGATTTGAATTGTTTTCTACATCTCTAATGAATAGAAATATATTTACATCTATGAGAGTAGGTTTAAAAATAATAATAATTTAGAACCTAAAAACATTTTTGGTGGGAAAACAAGAAGAAAAGTAATTGTTTATGGTTTACTATAAATTATAGTATAATTATATTATTTTTTTTACTGTTTAGAAAGTCGTTTGAAAATGCGATATACAAAAACAATATTATTAATTTATGATGAGCAGAAAACGGATGAGACAACACACATTTTGTTATTTAAATTTTTTTTTTAATTTTCAAATTAAATAATTTCATATGTCTTCAAAATAATTTGACATAACTAGATGTTCAAATATTTTTGGAACAAGACACATTTTATTATTGAGGTGAGAGGTGACCAAAAAAAACTGAAGCAGATAATGAGATACAAGTTGTGCAAAAAAGACTATATATGTTAACCTTTAATTTTGATTAGACAAAAAAAAATGCAAATTCAAACATTACTGTTCCAGCAAATGCCTTCATCCAAGTTCCAGCAAATGCCTTCATCCAGTTCCAGCAAATGCCTTCATCCAGTTCCAGCAAATGCCTTCATCCAGTTCCAGCAAATGCCTTCATCCAGTTCCACCAAATGCCTTCATCCAGTTCCAGCAAATGCCTTCATCCAGTTCCAGCAAATGCCTTCATCCAGTTCCAGCAAATGCCTTCATCCAGTTCCAGCAAATGCCTTCATCCAGTTCCAGCAAATGCCTTCATCCAGTTCCACCAAATGCCTTCATCCAGTTCCACCAAATGCCTTCATCCAGTTCCACCAAATGCCTTCATCCAGTTCCAGCAAATGCCTTCATCCAGTTCCATCAAATGCCTTCATCCAGTTCCAGCAAATGCCTTCATCCAGTTCCAGCAAATGCCTTCATCCAGTTCCAGCAAATGCCTTCATCCAGTTCCAGCAAATGCCTTCATCCAGTTCCAGCAAATGCCTTCATCCAGTTCCAGCAAATGCCTTCATCCAGTTCCAGCAAATGCCTTCATCCAGTTCCAGCAAATGCCTTCATCCAGTTCCAGCAAATGCCTTCATCCAGTTCCACCAAATGCCTTCATCCAGTTCCAGCAAATGCCTTCATCCAGTTCCAGCAAATGCCTTCATCCAGTTCCAGCAAATGCCTTCATCCAGTTCCAGCAAATGCCTTCATCCAGTTCCAGCAAATGCCTTCATCCAGTTCCAGCAAATGCCTTCATCCAGTTCCAGCAAATGCCTTCATCCAGTTCCACCAAATGCCTTCATCCAGTTCCAGCAAATGCCTTCATCCAGTTCCAGCAAATGCCTTCATCCAGTTCCAGCAAATGCCTTCATTGGTACAGCAAAAAAAACAACAAACAAACAACAACAACGATTTAGTAATTAGATAAATTAAATCTGGAAAGTTCTTGAACCTAATCTCTGGCCTGTAGTTGTAGACTGTAGGACTCTTTGATCAAGTAGTGAATAAGATGTAGGGCTACACAGTGGCTCGTTTAAATACTCGGTTAGTGAAACGAGGTAAAGGTCGAAAGCTTCTTTAAGGAACGAACGTTTAAATGATAGGTTAAATGAAGAGGAAATCAACTTTGTTCATAACAAGTAGCACTACGCTATGACGCTGGTATTGAGTCTTAGAAGAAAAAGAAAATAAGACACACTTTCATGGAAAAAAAATTATTTAAATAAATTGAGGCCCTAAAATTTTATTGGAGGCCCTCCCTTACAAATGTTGTGTCTTGCATTGCAAAATTGCTACGTGTTTTATAGAAACTTGTAATTGAAAATCTTGTTAAAATGTTAATGAGAATATTTCCAAACTTTGCAAGACAGCACCAAACTGGCCACTCGCGTGTCGCACGATTAGGAATAGTGCACAGTGAAATTAAATTGAACAGAACATACATTATCTAAGTAAACAAATGTGTAGGCCTATTTACTGATGTGTTAAACTGTAGGCCTATTTACTGATGTGTTAAACTGTAGGCCTATTTACTGATGTGTTAAACTGTAAGCCTATTTACTGATGTGTTAAACTGTAGGCCTATTTACTGATGTGTTAAACTGTAGGCCTATTTACTGATGTGTAAGATTGTAGGCCTTTTTACTGATGTGTAAAACTGTAGGCCCTGTAATTGCACGAAAAAATAATGCTAAAATGCAAATTTCGTTTAATTAAAAAAAAAAATACAATTTACATGATTATTGAAGGAATATTGAATCCACTCTTAATTCTTAGACCTACTTTTTAAAAATTTGGCAGCAGCTATTTGGATCCGGGTCCGAGAAGTGAGAGTTTGGGTTTATTAAAAAAATTTAAAAGTTATTGTAGGGTTTGTAACACAAAATTAGGTATCGAATGAAAGATAATTGAATGGGCTATGTTTTTGTAAACTTACTTCTTCAGTTTAACTAAAATTAACTACAACAAATGAAATCCGAATAGCATTTAGTCAAAATGGATCCGGACACGCAGCGCCGCAATTTGGACCAGGGTCATAATATCTGCTGCAATTGTTTTCCATTTATAACAGTCAAAATATGTGCTCTTCAGTTTCAAACTTTCATTGATTTATTTATTTGCTAATAGAAATAGTTTTTTTGCTGCGACTCCAGGCAACACCGAATCTCAATATTAAAGAATACTACCCCCAAAACTTTGATGACAACCTGCTCTATTGGGCGGCACGCATCTCTGAGTTCACACGCTTATGATGACAACCTGTTCTACTGGGTGGTACCCATCTCTGGGGTCACACGCTTATGATGACAACCTGTTCTACTGGGTGGCACGCATCTGTTGGGTCACACGCTTATGATGCCAACCTGTTCTATTAGGTGGTACCCATCTCTGGGGTCACACGCTTATGATGACAACCTGTTCTACTGGGTGGTATCCATCTCTGAGGTCACATGCTTATGATGACAACCTGTTCTACTGTGTGGCACGCATCTCTGAGGTCACACGCTTCTGATGACAACCTGTTCTACTGGGTGGCACGCATCTCTGAGGTCACACGCTTCTGATGACAACCTGTTCTACTGGGTGGCACGCATCTCTGAGGTCACACGCTCCCTATGACAACCTGTTCTACTGGGTGGTACTCATCTCTGAGGTCACATGCCTATGATGACAACCTGTTCTACTGGGTGGTACCCATCTCTGGAGTCACACGCTAATGATGACAACCTGTTTTACTGGGTGGCACGCATCTCTGAGGTCACACGCTTATTATGACAACCTGTTCTATTATTTGGTATCCATCTCTGAGGTCATTCGCTTCTGATGACAACATGTTCTAATGGGTGGCACGCATCTCTGAGGTCACACGCTTATTATGACAACCTGTTCTATTATTTGGTATCCATCTCTGAGGTCATACGCTTATGATGACAACATGTTCTAATGGGTGGCACTCATCTCTGAGGTCACACGCTTATGATGACAACCTGTTCTACTGGGTGGTATCCATCTCTGAGGTCACATGCTTATGATGACAACCTGTTCTACTGTGTGGCACGCATCTCTGAGCTCACACGCTTCTGATGACAACCTGTTATACTGGGTGGCACGAATCTCTAGGTTCACACGCTTCTGATGACAACCTGTTCTATTAGGTGTTATGCATCTCTGAGGTCAACCGCTTATGATGACAACCTGTTCTATTGGGTGGCAAGCAACTCTAAGGTCACACACTTATGATGACTACCTGTTCAATTGGGTGGCTAGCATCTCTGAGGTCAACCGCTTATGATGACAACCTGTTCTATTGGGTGGCACGCATCTCTGAGGTCACACGCTTGTGATGACAACCTGTTCTACTGGGTGGCACGCATCTCTGAGGTCACACGCTTATGATGACAACCTGTTCTAATGGGTGGCACTCATCTCTGAGGTCACATGCTTATGATGACAACCTGTTCTAATGGGTGGCACTCATCTCTGAGCTCACACGCTTCTGATGACAACCTGTTATACTTGGTGGCACGAATCTCTGAGGTCACATGCTTATGATGACAACCTGTTCTAATGGGTGGCACTCATCTCTGAGCTCACACGCTTCTGATGAAAACCTGTTATACTGGGTGGCACGAATCTCTAGGTTCACACGCTTCTGATGACAACCTGTTCTATAAGGTGGTATGCATCTCTGAGGTCAACCGCTTATGATGACAACCTGTTCTATTGGGTGGCAAGCAACTCTAAGGTCACACGCTTATGATGGCTACCTGTTCTATTGGGTGGCTAGCATCTCTGAGGTCAACTGCTTATGATGACAACCTGTTCTATTGGGTGGCAAGCATCTCTGAGGTCAATCGCATATTATGACAACCTGTTCTATTATTTGGCATCCATCTCTGAGGTCATACGCTTATGATGAAAACATGTTCTAATGGGTGGCACTCATCTCTGAGGTCACACGCTTATGATGACAACCTGTTATACTGGGTGGCACGCATCTCTGAGGTCACATGCTTATGATGACAACTTGTTCTAATGGGTGGCACTCATCTCTGAGCTCACACGCTTCTGATGACAACCTGTTATACTGGGTGGCACGCATCTCTGAGGTCACATGCTTATGATGACAACTTGTTCTAATGGGTGGCACTCATCTCTGAGCTCACACGCTTCTGATGACAACCTGTTATACTGGGTGGCACGAATCTCTAGGTTCACACGCTTCTGATGACAACCTGTTCTATTGGGTGGCAAGCAACTCTAAGGTCACACGCTTATGATGGCTACCTGTTCTATTTGGTGGCTAGCATCTCTAAGGTTAACCGCTTATGATGACAACCTGTTCTATTGGGTGGCAAGCATCTCTGAGGTCAACCGCTTATGATGAAAACCTGTTCTATGGGGTGATACGTATCTCTGAGGTCACACGCTTATGATGACAACCTGTTCTAGTAAGTGGCACGCATCTCTGAGGTCACATGCTTATGATGACAACCTGTTCTAATGGGTGGTATCCATCTCTGAGGTCACACGCTTCTGATGACAACCTGTTCTACTTGGTGGCTCGCATCTCTGGGGTCACACGATTCTGATGACAACCTGTTCTACTGGGTGGCTCGCTTCTCTGGGGTCACACGATTCTGATGACAACCTGTTCTACTGGGTGGCTCGCATCTCTGGGGTCACACGATTCTGATGACAACCTGTTCTACTTGGTGGCTCGCATCTCTGGGGTCACACGATTCTGATGACAACCTGTTCTACTGGGTGGCTCGCATCTCTGGGGTCACACGATTCTGATGACAACCTGTTCTACTGGGTGGCTCGCATCTCTGGGGTCACACGATTCTGATGACAACCTGTTCTACTGGGTGGCACGCATCTCTGAGGTCACACGATTCTGATGACAACATGATCTGATGGCGCCGTTTCTTTTGGAAATGGCATACAGTTCTGTGGCACCAGACTTTGAAGACTATCTCAGCATCTGCTCTGTTGGCACCATATTTTTTTTATTAACTACGATTAGTTAGATCATCATCTCAAGCGAGCTATTTCAAGTTTGCATTTTTCCGTTTTGGTGTAACCCCCGTGAGGATGTCATCCGGTGCGTCCTAGTGACGTCACTGCTTGGCAAGATCATCTATGAGACATTGTGGAAACCAGATTATAACATTCACATGGCAGTCGCATGACTTGTGGAGGCCATTTCCCACTTTTTATCTTTATCCCCGTTGCATTCATAATTTATTGTTTTAAAATGTCCTCATCGGAACTTTGGGGCCTTTTAATATCTTAGGCCCTTATGCAGACGCAAAGGTTACAGAGCCCAGATGACGGCTCTGATTTTGGTTGGCGCGATTGAAAAAAAAGAGGGGGGGGGTGGAAGTAGAGCCGTTCTTATGAGTTTAAGGGCCCTAAGCATGGAGCTTAGGTTGGGGGTCCCGGAAGGGGAGTGCGGGGGTGGAGCTCCCTCTAGCTGAGGAGAAAACACCACCCACCACTGCGGCACCAACATTCTGCCTTCATCAATGTTTCCTCTTTCCCATTTCCACGGCCAAGCCCCCGATTTCCTGTCTGCCACCCCCAAAGCTCCCCCATCCCCTGCTGCTTCCCTTCCCCTGCCTCCGAATTCAACTCAGAATGATAAATTTCAGGATGAGAAAAGTAACGTGAGTGACACAGACGGCTGCAGTGCCAGTTAAAAAAAAACCGGGGTATCGAGGGCGCCTCACGGGGGCCCCCTCACGTTCGGGGCCCTACGCGGATGCTTAGTCTGCGTATGCCTGAGAACGGGCCTGGTGGTAGAAAATTGATATTTGATGTAATCATAGTGATTAAATAATGTCTTGCATTAATGTTATTTTACATGAATGCTTTTAATTCTTATAATATATTTTTAGCCTATGTCTCAATCCTCAGTAGAGAAAATTCTAGCAAACTGCCTCAAAATATGTAATTGCGGGCTTGGATCCTTGTCATTGTCGATGTTGGATCCTTGCCAATGTCGATGAAGAAAAATGTTCACAGTTTAGATCCATATTCTAGGTTTTAATTTTTTTTTAAATTATTTTAAAATAATTTTGACGCCGGAAAAAAAAACTGAAACCCGCTAATGCTAGTGCCACCAGGGGCGAGGCAACATTTTTGCTGCTCCCTTCCACGAAAAAATCTTTAGTATATACAATTAGCTAAAATAGCCGCTTCACTATATAAAGAAAAAGTACCTCCTCTCCGCTCCATGACGTCTAGATCTCGTGTCGTAGGCCTTGTTCGCTCCTATCCTAAGCCACTGCCCCACCAACCAAAAAACAAAAAACCCAACAACTTACTTTTACCATGAATAGTATAAAGTAGCCTATGCCTATGGTAATAGAAAGCTTGATTGATTTATTTGATATTTACATAGCGCTGGTATCCTTGCTACTTTAGCATGCTCACGGCACTCTGGATTTATTATAGTTAAATAAAAAAAGGTTTTAAATGTTTCTTAAATGATTTTTATCATTTTCAATACCCCTCAAAGATTGAGGCAAACTGTTCCCTAATTTTGGCGCTATCGCTTCAAAAGAGCGCACTCCGTAGACATTTTTCTGTGTTCATCCACACTAGGAATTTTCAGTAAGGACTGTGTTGAAGACCGTAGGTTCTTTAAGGATACATGTTTTTAAATCAGTTCTTTAAGATATTCCGGTACAGAGCCTTTTATGCACCTGTACGCTGGGGACAGAATTTTGTAGTTAATGCACTCACTCACAGGAACCCAATGGAGATCTCGATGAACTGGGGTGATGAGGTCAGATTTCTTTATCCGCGATACAATGCCTGCTGTAGTATTTTGTACCTTCTGGAGTGTCTGAATTTGGTTCTGAGGTAAACCCCAGAAACAACTAACTGTTATAGTAATCTATAATTGACTGGATTAGAGTTACCGCTACAGCATTGGCTGTTCTCTTATTGAGTTGAGGACGCAGCTGACCCAGGGCGCGCAGATGACAGAAGCACGCCCTGACCACACAACTGATATGGGGAATCATTCTAAGTTTACGGTCAATATATAAGCCAAGGTCTCTGGCAGTGGAGGACAACGGGATCTCTGATTCACCAACTTTTATTGATGCGATGGCAACTTTCCGTAGATTGGCGTCTGAACCACAAATAATTGCCTCAGTCTTATCGTCATTTAATTTTAGTCTGTTTGATGACATCCATTCTTTCACAGAAAGACAGCAGTCCTCGACAGCCTGAACAGCAGTAGCACACTCCAAGGGATCAGGGCGGAAACACTTGTAGAGTTCTGTTTTATCTGCAAATATTTTGTGGGAAATACCACGACTTTCAATAATTTTGCCGAGCTGGCTAGTGTACAGGGAGAACAGAATAGGTCCTAAAACTGAGCCCTGTGGCACACCGCAGGTAACGGAAGTGTCCATGGAAGATGCTTGCTTCACTACAATACGCTGAGTCCTGTCAATCAGATAAGAAGAAAACCAGCGAAGTGCAGTTCCAGAGATGCCTGCCTCATTCAGAAGTCTTGAAAGAATAAGCTCATGGTCATCAAAAGCAGCACTGAGATTCAACAGGAAAAAATTGAAAAATAGTGTCAGATCGCCGCGGTCAGCACTACAAAGTCAAATATCATCATTCATGACACGGAGCAGTGCTGTCTCACAGCTGTGCCCAGGTCGATATGCAGAAAGAAACTTATCAAGCAAGTCATAAGTGCTAAGATACTGAATAAGCTGCTGTGACACAACTCTCTCAAGAATCTTAGATACAAAGGGCAGGTTGGAGACCGGGCGAAAATTCTTGCAGTCGTTCCAGGCCAAACCCATATGTCTGATACGTTGCATTGAACATTAATGTAGTATTAGGCTCTATGCATTTGTTATTTCGTTACTCAAATTAAAATTGTTATCATAAAGCTGCACACGAAAAAATATAATTTTAAAAGTTGGAAATGATACTCATTAGAAATTTTAAATAAATTTATAAATAATACAGTTCCAGTCCATTAATATGTTGCCATTGTAAACTAAAATTGACATTAGCCATTTGGGACGAAACGAATTGTTTCATCATCAGCATGGCCACCTCCTTAGAGCAAATTTTGGCGCGCCTTCTAGAATCCGACAATGATGTTATTCAAAAGGTATATTTATTTATCTGAATTGTATGTTATAATCAATATATATTCATTATTTACAAGAAATTGTCAAATCAGACCTAGCCTCAGTAGGTAACTAACTAAACAAACTTGAAACTATGACTCATGACTACGACTACTACTCTTAAATTATTACTTTGATTAGAAAATCAAAACTTTTTGTAAAAATAAACCAATGGCATAGTTGAATAAAGCTAATTATTTAAAGAATTATAACACCAAAATCATATTTTTAGCTGTCACTGTTGTAGTTTTAAAGTTATGAATTTTTAAAGGCCGGCACTACATACTCCGCGGCTGTGAACCTAGCGAAACTATTACTATTAACTATTATAGATACTTTGGTCAAAAATGTAAACAATTTTTAAAAATAAACCAATGGCACAGTTGAATAGAGCTAATTTTAAACAGAATTATAACACCAAAATCATATTTTTAGCTGTTGTAGTTTTAAAGTTATGAATTTTTGAAGTACGACTTGGTTTGTCCTTTTTTAACATGGACTGCATCTCTATATTCTGTGACCTCATTCCGCCGATCGCGTCATGCGCAATGACTATATAGTTTATATAAGGCTAAGGCATTCCCTTATCACTATAATACTGTTTAGAGTCGATTTATTTTAAACTTTCAACTTTGGCACATGAATAATTAATTAAAGCTTTCCCTGACCAATGGTTTAATAGTTTTTGCACACGGCAAACACTTATGAATGAAACTCTGAGATAGTTCTACGATATAGCCGTTATGCAAGTGGCTGTGAATGGTTGCCAATGACGTGTTGCACACGGAAATTTCTGATCATTTATAATATGGACTCTACAGGGTTTTTAAAGCTCAAATTAAAACATTCCAGTTTAAATGTCTTCAAAATGCATTCTGAAACACAATTTATCAAATATTTTGATGTATATAGTGGTAATAATTAAATATTTCTTAAGTATCAGCAACTTCCGCCATTAAAAAGGGGGCGTGGCCCACGCCATGTCGAAATAAGCCGGAGCCCCCTTATGGTGATATGGGTCACTGGGAGAAGCGTAGCGAACGTGGGACATGACCTACATCAATGAGAATTGGCACAGATATATAACAATATCTGATGCCTTACACGATTTAATATGAAAGACATGTTCCTTTTATTTCACAAAAATTTTTTTATTCGAAGATGCCTTATATATACCAAAGATTTTCAAAATGAATTTCGATTGAAAAAAGCAAAATAGTTGGATGGAAATGTAGGCCAAGATGTCTTCCAAATTATAAGGCCGGAAACGGAACTCAAATATATGTCCAAAGAACTAATTTAATAATAAATAGACACACACATCGGAAAATTAAAAACTCGGATTTTTCGGCGCCGACGCCCATTTCCGATACAAAAAAAGTAGTAGTCTCCCTTGTTTTATCGAAGTATCTAAT